>LFZO01000521.1:0-30190 GCA_001578225.1 Pseudocercospora musae
GAGCTTTATTACGTTATTTTCGGTTATTACTTATCGGATTTTTAATATATACTCTCTATCTATAGCTAGCTATACTACCGGCTATAGATTTAGCTCTACTTATTATTTCGATATCGTATTAAATTTGCCTAGTCGCGTATATTCTATCCTCTACTCTTACTATTATTAAGCCTTATTAGGTTATTTTTAGTTATTACGTATTAGATTTTTTTACGTATACTCTCTAACTATAGCTAGCTATACTACTAGCTATAGATTTAGCTTTACCTATTACTTTAGAATTGTATTAAATCTCGCCTAGTTATATATATAATATCTTCTACTCTTACTATTATCGAGCGGTCTTGCTATTATCGAGGTCTTATTACGTTACTTTCTATTATTTTCTACTTACTTCCCTAGAAATAGTAGTAACGACGTTTTTGTTATACTAACCTATAATACAATTACGTATAATAATAACTTTCTTTAATTCGGTTTTTATATTATATATCGCCTCTTCTTTGCCTGTACCGTAGTTCTATACCTTTAGTTATATACTTATTATATCTAGAATAGCCGGAAAGTCCGTCGCTACTACCGCTAAGAAGAATAAGAAAGGTACTACTCGCGTCCTTTACAATATCTATACTACTATCCGCAAGGCCTAGAAAAGTACTACCTTTAAGCCTAGTAAACTAAATAAGAAGGCAACTATAAGCGTACGTTATAGAAACGTAGGTAGTAAGCTCTACTTCTTGTATAGCTAGCCGTATAGCCGGCTATATAGCTAGCTATAACTAATTATCTTTTAGAAAACGTACTATAGTAGATTAAGACTACGCAAATGTCTACTAACCTTATAATCCTACGAGCGCTATTCTAGAGACTAATTAAATAGTTAATCTACGATACTAGTATTACCGGCGCTAGCTAGTTCCGTATTTAGTTTAATACTATCGAGGTATTACGTAAGGCCTCTAAAGTATATCTTACGACTTTCTTCGAGTATATATTACTCCCTAACGTCCTTAATATATACTAACTCTAGATAGCTATTAACCTACTAGCCGTCTATACTAAGTATGTTACTATTTAGTATAAGGATATTGTTATACTAAGTTTACTTCTAAAGGGCTACGGTATCTTTATTAGAGATATAGACGTTAGCGAGAATCTATACAAGAACTATCGTAAGTAATAAAGGAACGGAAGGGTAGCTATTAGCGCTATACTATAGAAAGAAATAACTACTCTATCCTTAAGGACTACGATACTAGTAGTATATATAGAAGAAATAACTAGTTTGTCCTTTAGGACTACGATAATAGTAGTATACATAAATAACAATATACTCTCTATCTCGATATTTCGCAATTTCGGCCTTTCTAATATTTCTATTGTTCGCTATAAACCTATTGAATTTTTAGGTTTAAATCCGGACAAACTTCTAGTTCCCTAAGATTAGACCCGGACAAATAGGTTAGGTTCGGTTTTGAACCCGAACCTAACCCGAACTAACCTACTAGGACGTCTAAGTCTAATACCTAATATTAGTTTTAGGTATTATTCCCTTTCTATCTAGGATAGTATAGGTTAAAGTCCTTAAGTAGTAGGATTTCTTCTCCTTTCCTTTCCTAGGCTATTCCTTCTACTAGTAGGAAGGTATCTAGAGTATAGTCTCTAGTAAGGCTAGATAGATTGTAATAGTTAAGGATATTAATCTACCTACCTCCTATAAGGAGTCTTACTATAATTAGGTCTCTAGAGTACTCCTTAATACTCTATACTAATATACTAATATCTTTAAATATATATATAGTAGTCCTTAGATTATCTATATCTAGAAGTATAGTATAGTATTCTAGATATATTACTATATTTTTACTTAAGGGGCTAACCTATAGTTCTTAGATTATAATTTATAACTATATAGTAGACCTTAGGATCTAACTACTAGAGAAATAGTATCTCAATCTTATATATACTATAGTTAATATTATACTAGAAAATAGTAAGCTTTCCTTAGATATTACTTATTTTAGGTATATTAGTATATCTATATATCCTCTATAGCTTTATTGTTTAGGCTCTAGCTTAGTTGCCCTTTCTATCCTTAGGATAGGAGGAATAGAAAGGAGATTTTGTTATTCTAGGATCTACCTACTAGGATAGTAGAGTTTGTATCTACTAGTTTCTCTAGTAGTCTTCTTATTCTATTATCTATCTCCTAGTCTATACTTGTACTTAGTATTCTAATAGCTTTTCTCTTAGACCTAATAGTTATCTATTCCTCTATATTCTTTAGATAGATTAGGTAACTTTAGCTCTTAGTTACTTAGATCCTAAATATCCTTACTTTAGTAATAGCTACTTATTTTATATTATATAATAGTAACTATACTATATAGGTACCTTAGTAGTTACTATATTTCTTTAATATCCCTTAGTACTTATTAGTTCTATATAGTCCTATTTTTTTCTATATATCTATTTAGCTCTATAGTACTTTATAATATAACTAAATTGTCTATACTTAAGGTACTATATAGGTCTCTATTTAGGATTAAACTCCTCTATAGTAAGAAGGAAACCTTAGGATACTAGGCCTCTCTATATAATATCTCTTACTTAGATAGGGCTCTATATACTTAGGATAATAGAAGAGTATATCTTACCTTTCCTAGCCTTTAGACTCTTTAGCTAGACTACCTAGATTACCTTAAGGTTTAGGTAGAGCCTTCTATTCGTTTCCTAGATCTTATAGATATAGCTTAGATTCTTAGGATTAAATCTTATAGTCCTAAAACTATAAACTAGTACTTAGTATATTAGAGCCTCTACTATAGTACTAGGAACTATCTTCTAGATCTATTCTAGCTTATTTACTAGCTTCTCCTTTATAGGCTTAGATACTATAAAGATCCTTAGATTACTACTCTTAAGTTTCTTAATAGTAACTATTCCTAGATCTTTAAGTTCCTATAGTATCTCTTAGTTAGTAAGGCCTTTTATTTTATTTTACTCTTTCCTCTAACCTATTCTAATAGTAATTATATAACTTTCTAAAGAGATTCTCTATAGGCTTAGTATAGCTAGCTAGTCTTAGGAGGTAGCCTATACTTATATCCTTAGGTCGAGAGTCTTTAGAGAGGTTTAGAGGATCTATATATAGATTTAGAGAATATTAATAGTATTAGTATCTTTAAGTTAGTAAAGAAGTTAGATCTAGGCCTTCTCGAGAAGAGAGAGGAGGAATTAGAAATCTAGGATCTAGGAAGTATCTAGTATCTTTTAAATATTATCTATAAGAATTTAGAGATTCCTCTAGATATTTCTATTCGCTTTTAGCTAATTAGGCTATTATCTCTAATATAGATATAGAAATAGATATAATAGGAAAAGAAATAGATAGAGCTATATACTAGGATTAAATAGGATAGAAAAGCGAATAGAAATACGTTCTAAATTATATATAATAGTAGCCTAAATTAGATATAATTAGGCTATTATTAACTTGTAAATTAAAAGATTAGTAATTATTAGTAGTATATAATTTTAAGTTCTATAATAAGTAATAGTTTTATAGAAAGCTATATAGAAGTATACTCGATTTAACTATATAATGAATAGAATAATCTATACTAATAGAATCTAGCTATTAGAAGCGATAAAATCTCCTAAAGGAGATAAAGGTCTCTATATTAGATATCCTACTAGCTGCTGTTAGTTAGTTCCCGTAGACGGGGATAACCCCGTCTACCATATAGTTAAATCGAGGTGTAGTTCTACACCGGGGCCGGGAAAAGGTCTTTATTAATACATACCTCGGCTTCACGGTTCATCGCTATCACACATTCATCTTCTCAACATCAAGGCTGGTCCCATCGCTCTGCATTGAAGAAATCAAAAAGAGTTGCAATGGTCGTTGCCGTTGATGATCTCCCGCTTTACGCGATGCCTCGGCTGAATAAGACGCCAGCTGTCAGTCTGACGAATCCTACCGATGCAAGACCTTGCGATGCAGCAACGATATCATACCTGAACTCACCTCACCTGTTCATCGATGTATCGATTGAGGCGCAATGTCCGGAACATCTGGCACGCAGCCTTTCTACAGGAATGAGCCTTCCAAGGTGACCATCGAGCAAGCGCTCAGGCTCAGACGCATAGACCGCGTACGGGGCCCATATCGACAATGACCAAGCGTGTCTAATAGGCGAACAGGATGTCTTCGAGAACGAACAAGAACCCTTTACCTGGGGAGGTGGTACTATGGTACCGGGAGGTGTGCTAATGGCGCTTGCTGCCGCTGCAGCCTACGAGACTGTCTCTACCGATTTCGCCATCGATATGCTACAAGCTCAGTTTTTACTAGGACCAAGGCCGACGCCCGCAATGACCATCAGAGTCCAGCGACTCAATGATGGCGGTCGCTTCGCATTTCGCATTGTCTCGATCGAGCAGGAACGATCCGTTGTCTGTCACGTTACTTGCAGTTTTGTTCGTCCGTCCAGCCTTAGAGATCCAAGCATGGCCCACTCTGTGCGACGAGCCACGACTCACGAAATACAATCCATTGCCATCGACGATCTGGATTTCGGCCGCACAGATCTAGGGCCTTGGATGAGGTTTCAGAGGCTGTCAATCACGCAGGATGGCAATGAGCAAGCAGCTACCGACCATGTAGCTGCAGAGAATCTGGTCTACACCTGCGCTGCACACATCGAGCCGCTCATGACCTCGACAGAAGCGAAGCACCATGCTCTTGGAATCATTGTTCTCTCAGACTACCATATTTTAGACTGTCCACCTCACCTCCACGGAAAATCCTTGGGCCAAGCACGAATCGGTGACGCGGACCGCTGTTTCTTCCCAACAGATTTCGAGCGCTGTACCTCGATGAATCACTCCATACATTTCCATGTGCATCGCGAATTTCGAGCGGACGAAATGACGTACATCGAGGCCAGAAGTCCTTGGGCAGGGCAGAGGAGAGGGTATATTGAAAGTAGGATCTTTACGAGAAGTGGCCTGCTCATCGCAACATGTGCCCAACGTGCATATTATGTGCTAGCAGGTATCAGCGGGAAAGAGAAAAATAAACTTTAAAGGTATTTCTACCAAGTCGGAAAAGTTTAGCTCGCCCACGGCCGACTTTTCTGATCTCCCATGGTTGAGTCGGCTGGAATAACTCGACCTGTATGTTCAGTGGTCTTCTTAGCACTAGCTTGGGCTACTGCTTGAGGGTGAAACTCGTATTTCTCACAGGAACAGGACGAGGCCTGAGGTGCATTGGCTGCCGAAAGCGGATGACGCCGTTAGTGCATGACAAATGAGTTGAGTCGGCTGACCGAGAGGGACAAGAAAGAGCACCTCGAGGGTCAGATGCCGCAATCCCTGCCTTCAGCGGAGAATGCCTGCAGTCTCGGCGTCTCGCGAACCTGTCAAGAGCTGGCCGTGAGGTCCTGTCGACCGTTCAATTCTCGACAGTGCTAAATCTGTACCTCGCGCAGGGTGAACGCCTAGGTCTTGCGCAAAGCTAAAGGATCTCCAGCAAGCCAGAAGCGACCATATAACCATTATTGTTTGCCAGAAATCGCTTCCAGGGCAATGGAGGTCTATTTACACACTCTCGCTCACCGAGACCTTATATCATGAAGAGGTGGCGCGGGCTCCCGACCTCACGACAATCATGCCGGAACAAAGTTGTTGTTCGATGGCTCGAGGACCCATGACCGATCAAGCAAACCCAGGTGCTGCAAGTCAATGCAGCATGCCCTCTGCAGCCTGTGTAATGCATTCGTTCTTGCTCGTTTGTACGAGGGACTGTTGCTACAAGAGACCTCACATCCGGGATAACCTTCTGGTAGGCTCGAGCCTCTGGTCGGATCTCCTCGGTTCCATGTTGATGTCGCTTGCAATGGCAGGGAAGTTCGGTTTGGGTGGCACTTGCATTGGCTTGCAGGTTTCCACGCTTGCCGCGATGCTGTACAGCTCTTTAGCAGGGCTCTTCACAATGCCAAGGAGACAAGCAACTTAGACCGCTTAGTTGCACAGTGCTGTATTTTGAGGTGGCGTGTCTGTGCGGGACGCTGGGAAAAACAAGGCGGTTCCTGGGCCTTTGTTTGCGGAACTGATTCCAGCTAAGACTTGGAAAGACACCCTCTACATCAGGTAAGGGCTTTGCAACACTCATGGATAGGATTTGTTATGTTAGCAAGTACTTACTTTAGTGGTTCATACTGTAGCCGCTCTATTTCTCAATCTACAGTAGCTACGCGACCATTTCTACGTGATGTACACGCCGAAGCTTATTCCAATTCAGGGCATTCCAATTCAGGGCTGGATGTGCTCGATGGGACCAGCAGGGTCGGAATCTCGGATGTTACCCTGCGTCTCTAGCGCCATCTGATCCCGGGCGATCTCTGGGACTATCCGAGACGCAAGCGCCGCTTTTCGGTCGTCGTTTACGCAAGGAGAGGTAGCTCGCACGGCCGTACTCAGCGCTCCACCGGATGATTTAGCCTCAATTGTGAGCGCAGTCCAGAACTCACAGATGTCGCGCAAATGAGTCTTCAATGTGGCTCCGATCCCTGGAGGGAAGACTGAGATGACCTTAGAATGACTGGCATAGCTTGCTTTAAGGTTATTGCGCTTCATTAAGCTTCTACGACGCCAAAGTGGACCGTGCGGGCCAAGCCTCACATCGATTCTGCGACACGCCGAGAGCACAACTTCATCGTCACGCCGGGAGCTGGACCGTCCAACATTATTCTGTTCAGCTCCGGCGCGGATGACATACTGACACGCTTGGCATGAGCTCAATGCGGTGAAGGCAGCTCCTCACACTTTGACCTCGCAGACGTGCCTCAGCACCTTACACAGCTTTAAGTTATGTCGAGCTGGGAATACGAGGCTGTTCTGGGCCACACCCTGAGAAGAGTTCCATATCGAGCTGCCCAAGCTTTTTGCTTCCGGACGTCACCTTGTGTAGCCACAATATCCCTCGAGGTTTCGAACATTCTTGCTGCCTTCCATGCAATGGCTAGACGATGACACGTCCGAGGAGATCGTCCACTATCCGCTGGCTCCCGCTATGGCAGCGCATCCATAAACCACATCTCCTTGTCCCCATGTCTGAACTCTCGCAATAACTTCCACATTGACCGCATGACGAGGATTGCTCGTATGTGGTCACTTGGTCGACAGGCGACAATCTCCGGCCACAAGGCAGCTAATCAGCTCGGTCAAGAGGCCGACAACATATAAGGCGAGGAGTCACCTCAGCAACAAGAACCATCCAGCACCACACTTCCACCTTCCAAGCCAGCCAAGCCCTTCCGATCCACCAAGCACCAACGCTTCATTCATCAGTCAATATGCAGTTCAAGGCTATCATCATCGCCCTCGCCGCGGTTGGCTCCGCTGTAGCATCCCCACTCGACCTTGGTGCTCAGGCTCCATCCGCCCAGGAAATCATGGACCAGGCCTCCGCCTTCGCCAAGGCTCAGTGCGGTAAAATTCCAGACGCAGCCATGATCAAGGCTGCTCAGGGCCTCAAGACCACTTACAGCACCTACGCATACTGCCAGCCACAGTACAACTCATTCCCATGCGCCGACTCCTGCGACAACGGTCCTCAGCCATGGGGCTACTGGGACTACTTCAACGCCTACTGCTACCAGCAGTATCCCACTCAGTACGAAGTCTGGGTAAGTCTCCTCGCTCGATATATAATATGCGAAGCGTGTCCCGTCTCGCTAACTTTCCACATTAGAACAACTGGTGCTTCAACCCAACCATCCAGGTCAACACCTGCAGTGGTCTCCTCGGCTGCCTTCTCCAGCTCTAAACGCTTGATGGCCTATGGATCGTGGTACTATCTCTGCTGTGGAGCTTGGAAGAAAGAATGGTGGAGGAAGTCGTCAGAAATTGGTTCGGCGATCGGAAACCCTTAATAGATAGACAAAGCGCACTGGTTAATATCTCATCCCCAGCTAAAATCTCCTTCTACATCCTCGTCATTTAGTCCCATTGGCACGGCCAGAGCAATGCTTTTTCTCTTCCATATCATGGTGCCTGTCACGCCTAGCCACGATCATAGCGTCCTGCCATAAATCATGCGGAGTACGACGATGCGAATTTTCGCATTTGAGACGTGACAGGACAGAGAAGACAAATAAGTACGATGTGCAGGCAAGTAGAGCGAGACTTTGTGATGATCCATTCATTACAGGAGGAGAAGAAGGTCTAACATATCATTTCCTTTTTCTCTCTCAAATCTGGTACTTTCCGATCCTATTGTTGGCGAGTTCCGTGAACCACATAGTGTTATCGCTTGGCTCGTAGTGGATTGCGATATCTGCGGCGGGAGGGAGGAAGGTGACTGGCTGCTTGATTTCCGTGACTTGGCCGGTTGAGGGGGTGAGGTAGTTGAGAGTGTTGCGCAGGAGGGTGGAGAACCAGATGTTGCCGTTGCTGTCGACGGTGTCCTCGATTGGTGTGGCGAGGAGGGGGAAAGCCTTGGCGGTCAAAGTGTTGATGTCGAAGCGTCCCAGGGAGTTGGTTGCGAGACATGTGAACCATAGGTAGCGGCCCTCAGTCTCTGCGCGCATGACGGTTGGGGTGGCGAGGGTGAGAGGGAGCGAGAATTCATCGATAGCGCCGGTCGTAGGATTGAGACGGGCGATCTTGTTGGCGAACATCTCTACGAACCATAGGTTGCCGTCTGAGGCGACGGTCATGCCAAGAGGTCCGGCGAGAGGAGTTGGGACGTTCCATGTCTTGATGGCATTGGTATTGTAGTCGATGAGGTTGATGACGTTTCCGGTGGTCTGGGAGAAGAACATTCCGGTCTCGCCTGGCCACGCATCGTTGAAGGGCTGAAGGTTACCGAGTGGGTTTCCAGTCTCGAGCACCGTCACGCTGTTGTCTTCCGGGTCAAAGATGGCAAACTCATTACGAACTCCTGTTGCGGCATAGATCTTTCCGTTCTTTCCTGGTTGAACAACACAAGCACCTGTGACGCGGCCTTGGACGTCGCTGGGAAGGACGGAGTCTCCGAGAACAGGCAGCTTGTATGGGATGTCGTATTCCGTCAGCTTTCCTGTCGAGCGGTCGATCTGGACGATCTTGTTTGCGGTGAATGTATCGGCCTACAAGAAGCATTAGCCAATCATGGAGTTTTCAAGGTAGCGTGACAGCTTGCATAGATCTTGCCATCTTGGCCGGTGGTCAAATCACAAGGCGATGCGAGTGGCGTGGTCAGGTTGTAGTATGTGAACTTCGATGCCTGCCTCTCGACTGGTGAAGCATACGCCACCGTCGCCAACAGCGCTGCACTTGCAATAATGTAGCCCTTCATCTTTGCGGATTCGTGACTCCAGAAAGCTGCACAGCCGAGGGACTGTGTAAGGCGGAGCAGATCGTCAACGCCTTATAGACGCGGTTTCCCAGCAGGGCGTCATTGATCAGCGTGGCTCGACACTACGGTTATGGCGGTAAAAGCATTTGGTGCATTTCCTGACTATTTGCCGCTCTCAGTATAGCTTCATATGCTTAGTTGCGCGAAACAGACACGATCTTTAGGCTTGAATAAGACTGGGCATCACTGGCGCCTCGTCGTCCTTCCAGCTCTTGTTTCTGCATGACATTATGTTATTCGCTCGTGGACTAGACACGCAGACAGATGCCGAGGAAGTGGTGTGGAGCTTGGCTCGATATGGCTTCAGCCATGAGCAGTTATGAAAACTCTCATGTCGGCACAAACGGCGCCACGGCGCCCCGCTAACAAGCAATCCCAACTTCTGCACACTCCGGACATCACTTGGTGTCGTACCTTAGCATAATGTAAGGATAAGCGGAATTCTAGCCGGATCCAAGGTCTGCCCTCTCCTGAAAGATATGCTGCCGGTATAGACGGCAAGCTACGAGCGTATCCAACTCATGCCAACTCAGGCGCATCGCAGGATAGCCTCCTCCAGCCATTTCCGCGATCTTTTGTGTGGCCTGACCTGCTCCTGCCACCTGTCGATTTTGACTCGTTTCTTTCTCTCCGCGAGCAACAAGCACACACTCTTCATCCATTCACTCACTCTAATTCTGAACAGCCCTGCTATTATTGCTCTCCAGCTCCTTGCAAAGAGTCACATGCATCCACGAACACCTTCGTGTCGACCTTCTCAGTCTCATTCGTAATCGACCACTCTATGAAATGCGTCGTATCATCTCGAGCACCGGCAGCATTGGCTGCCTCTTCGACCGTCCCATCTTCCACACCAGCCTCCCTCTCCAACCTCATCTTCTCATCAAAACTAATCATCTCCCTCAACCTCTCAAAAACCCTCACATTCTTCTTCTCCTGCACCGAATCCCTCGCTCTCGTCAGCTGTTCCGACGTAAACCCCTGAAAAAAAGCGTGAGTTTGACAACAAATCGCCTCTTCCGGAACAAACCTCACAAACGACCTCCCATCTTCCGTCATGAAGCCCTTGGTCGCTTCCTTGATCCCTTCAACAACCTCAATCATCTTCCTCCTCCTCCCCGCAAAAGCCACAATATTCTCATTAAACCCTCGCTCATCATCAATGAACTGATACATCAACGTAAAACAATTCCCACCACTTCTCCTCTGCCACTTCTTCGCCCGGGAAATCATCTCCGCGGAATCGCAAACGAGCATTGCCCCTCCAATGCCTTGGAGACCTTTCTACAAGCTCACGTAGACCGAGTCGAACAGCGCGCCAATGTCAGAGAATGTCTTGTCGAAAGTTTCCCGGTAGTAAGGTTCTCCTTCCCAAAGTCTCGCGCCGTCGAGGTGGAGCTTGACGTTTGCTGCACGACACGCCTGAGAGATTTCCTGGAGGTCGGAAAAAGTATAAGTCGTGCAGCCGAGAGAACGATTGGGAAGTTCGAGCAGGACTGAAGCAGGTCTTTCGTGCTCTGGCAAATTTAGGACTTCTCAAATCTCTGAGACGCTGGGGTTCTCATCTGCTCTGTGACCAAGAAGTCTCCGGTTGAGACTATAGAGATGCTTCTAAGCACCTTCTTCGGCGTCTTCGAGATGAGATGTGAGGTGCCAAGCAACACGATTGTTTCGAGAGTTCTCGGCATGGATTTTGAGGGCGATGAGCTGTGCTTGGACTCCGGTGATGAAGAAGAGACCGTGCTTCTTTCCTAGAAGCTTGGCGATGTGTTCTTCGAAGGCTTGTTTGTGCTTACCGCCTCCGTAGTGGTCTTTGTCGATTTCTTCGGGGATGTGGAGGAGACTTTGTCGTTCTGTGAATTTGCCTTCTCCGAGCGTTTGCTTCAGGTAGCCGACTGGGTCGTCCGTGTATTGCTTTGTTCGTTCTATCACCCATGAAGGCGAGCTGGCGTTCGGATGGAGGAAGTAGCTCAGATGTACTGGGGTTTGCTGGCTCTCTGTGCTGCTGTTTGCATTATCGCAGTCCGCCACAGGGACAACTCGAGCTTCTTCAGTCATGATGGAAATTTTAGGACGTGTGCTTTGTTTGTGGAAGTGAACCCAGAGGAGGAAAATTTATCCTTGAAAGTCACGCCGGGACGGACGAGCTGATACATGGGTCGAAACAGGAAGGTCGCTCGTATACCCTGTATGACTCATTAGCTTTCGGCAGCACAAGGTGGCACACCACGAGGACAACATAGCGCTCTGTGCATGAGTATGTGAATGCTGCGCCATCTATTGACAACCATTGAATGCCTTCCTGGGGAACTCCATGCTATCAGTGGTATCATCGCTGTGCCTCCCTTATGCAAAGCAAAACGAGAATCCGAAAAAAAAGCATCGCTCAATCACTTTAGAGCCTCCGTCGCCTCTATCCGACCTGCAATGATTTTCTTGAATTCTCTTCGCAATTCGAAAGGAGCGACGTGACCAAGACCCTCGTGCAGCGAAGTCGTGATTCCGCTGTCTTTGCCACCGAGCTCATCAATCATCATCTCACCATGAACAAAAGGTATCATCTTGTCTGCGGTTCCGTGCAGGACCAAAATTCGAGGTCGTCCAATCTTATCGCCCATAGTCTTGATTTGCTCCGCGGACTTGTGATGGAAACCAGCTGCATAAAGCTGGCAAATGAATCCAGTAGGCGTGAACATATCCGGAGCAAGTCGTTTACTGAGCTCGCCAGCAGCAAACCGATCTCCATTGGTCGGGAATGGTTCAACGATGTACTCGGTCTCGTCCGGTCTTGATAGCCATTCCACGCTGTAGCAATCGCCTTTGACCTTTGCAAGCTGGTTGTCCAGGGACTTAGGAACCAGGAGGTTGATGCGATTCCGTATATTTTCCAAAAATGGCAACGTTCTTACAATACGTGGCGCTGTGGAGATGAGATTCAAGCTGCAAATTCGTTCCGGAATTTGCAGGGCCTAAAGTCGTCAGTAGTGAGCTTCTTCAATCAAAGTTTTCAGCCTTACAAGTTCCTGCGATATCATGCCGCCCATTGAGATACCCACGACGTGCACACTCCTTTCTTGAGTCCAGCCAACATGATCAAGGAGTTCCACGACATCCTTTGCCATTTCGGATGTCGTGTATCGCAGAAGAGGCTTGTCACTTTCTCCCATGCCTCGATTGTCGAACACCAAGCAGCTGTACTTCTCAGCTTCAGTGTGGCCAAAATCTTTAGTCTGACGCTGCCTGTTGGACGATCAGCAATTAGCATGTAACCCTATCATCCCGGTCGTCTCGCTTCTATACCATGTCTTCATGAAGCCACCGAGACCCATTATCCACTGAAGATGTCGCGTCAGTTATGCAAAGTGACCATCACAGATAAGCTCGCAGCTGGCGGGAACGTACAATGATCTTGCTTGGGCCATGACCATGAATCTCGTAGGCAACCTTGAACGGCCCGCCCCTGCCTTGGGCAACCTCGACCTTGCCTTTCTTGTCGGGCTCCAGGTCCCAATGTGCGTGAGGGTACTCTGGATGAGCGAGGACTTCAGCGGCCGTCAAAGGCTTTGGTCCAAGGCCTCCATGGGCCTTTTCGTGAGAAGCTCGTGCGTCGGCGGGACTTCTAAGGATGTGAGTTTGATATTTCTCTGCGAGAATTTCTGCCCAAGTCGGATCTGTGCTGACTGACGCCATGCCTTGGAGTTGATGTTTCTCAAGGCGTAGAGTTGTGCGAGATGCTCGCTATCAAACCCGCCGGGTTTGGGGTTTGCTGTCGGCCTTGATCGGCTGATTGTGTCGGCTATCGCAAGCGTGCTCGTGCGCTGTCACGATAAGAACACCTGGATCACAGCCTTGGCGCTGTTCCAATGGTATAAAAGAGCCGTCACAGTACAGAAACATGTTTTGTGAGTTTGGTGATGGGGCCAAAATGGGACAGTGACGATTGGTCTCTCGTTCTCGTTCTGAGGACATTTTAGACTTTCGTGGTCCACGGGAACGAATCCACTGTCTCAACATCGCTGGTCCACAACCACGTATGCACACCCGTGGCCAACCTGTTTTCTCACAACAACAACATGTCAACATACGTTGCAGCTTCGTCTTCAGCCTGCTTCATGCACAAGACCAGCAAGCGGATACCTCGCATCAGCCTCAAAGCCGAGTATATCTAGCACTCGTCTGCCATGAAGTTCCGAAACCTCCTGTCCCCAATGATCGAGCTGGAGATGTGTCTCGTCACTGACGATGTATTCGTGGCCGCAGTGTTGATGGCATTGCAACGAGTGAGAACTCTACTGGCCTCGATGGCGTGCTAGGACATCTACTTCTTTGCGAGCATTCCATTTGGAATCGTGATTTTTCCCGAACATCACACAAGCCGAGCATGAGACCACGCCGTTGCAACGCCCTGCCGGCCAAGCAGGAATCGAGACCGAAGCTGTCAAGGCCTTGGTTCGATACCTTCCAAAGCAACATCACAACGCCATACGGAGGAGACACTACTGCTGCTTCCCCTACCAACCGGAGTCAATGGATCAAGACTCGACCCGTGTCCAGTGCATTTCTCGAACGGAGCAGCAAACATCCCTCACTACCACCCGGCACAACACAAGCCGCGGGGGGCCCCACCTCAAAACAGCTTCCCTTACATCGTGTACGTGACAGCGATAAACCCCACCTCGACTTCTTACAGCAGCAACCTTTTCTCGAAACCCAGGCCGAGACATGTAAAGATTTGACATAGTTTGTGTACGTTTACGGCGATTCAGAAGAAGAAGAAGAAGAAGACTAGTATACTTAGAGAGCGGAATCATGTTTTAAATATTAGGAGCCAAAGTATTGAAAGAGAGAGAGAGAGAGAGAACACTTTTTTTTAAAACGTTCTCTGACTTTTTGGTATACAAGCGAAAAATCGGCCACATACCACTACTAACTATCTAGAGTGGTCGTCCCGCATGCTTAGTAGCAAAGAGGGAGACTCTTGAACGATCGATCCCTACGTAACCATAGCCTCAACACTCCCAATCGGCCTAGCCGCAAACTCCACACAACCCTCCGCAACCCCCTTCCTCGCAGCCTCAGAACTAACCTTGTCCCCACCAAGATATCCCAACCAGATCAATTTACTGATCCTCTCATCCTCTACTCTCCCCAAATGCAGCATGTTCTTCTTCTCCTCCTCCTTCCCTCTACTATTCGGCTTCTCTTGAAACCAAACATCCAATTCACCATTCGAGTTTCTTGATAAAATGAGATTAGATCCTTTCGGAGCCTTTTTTCCCCCGACGAAGATTTGTTTGAAGTCACCCACGGCTTTCCCGAAATCTTCGGCTTCGAATTCCGTTTCTCCTCCGTTTGCCATTTGTTTGAATTCTCGAGTGCGACTTGTGATGCCTGTGATCCAGCCGTCGCGGAGGTGACCGAAATCTGTGTTTCGGGTGGGAGATACGCGCCAGGCTGTCTTGAAACCTGGGACTTTCAGAAGTTCTGTCCAGATTTCTCGGCTTGAGGCTGGGTCTGTGAGGCGTTTGCGGAGTTGGTCCTTTTCTGATGGGATGAGGGTTGAGGCGCTTTCGTTGATGTTGCGGATGAGTTTCTCTTGAAGGGTTGTAAGGTCTTTTGTACGAATGTACATTCCGACAACGTAGACTTGTATGCTGAGGAAGGAGACGGTTCTGATACCGAGGCCTACTAAGGTGTATTGTTCCTGATTCTCGATATTGCCGGCATTTGCACCGGCGTTTGGTTGTGAGACGTCTATGGTGGTTCCAGAGGCATCATCTGTTCTAGGTGCGGATTCTGGAGAAGTTGGGAGATATATTGTTCGAGGAAAGTGCGGTACGCTGCTTGTTCCAGTCTCGACCAGTTCTATCTCTTCGCCTTGACCTTTGGCCACTATCCTCTTGCCGTCGCCAACTCCAATGATCTTTACCTTTTTGCCCTGAAATTGCTTATTCGATTCATCGCTTGCATCCAGTTGTTGACCCCTCCGCTTCTTCTCCGACTCATTCATCTGGTCCAAATCCAGATTGTAGAGCGTGAAGGCCAGACCCATCATGGTCATGAGCAAGCCCATACCCGCGAACCGCATTCGCCTTAGATGGTACTGCTTCCTCTCCTCTTCTAGCAGATATGCATCGCGAGCACTCATTGGAGACCGAAGCCCTGCATCAAGCTCCGGAGCAGATGCATACTTCTGCGCTTCGCCTACGAATGACGGTGCCTGTGCGGGTGCAGCAGCAGCGAAGTCCCTCTTGCCTGGATTGCTGTATCGCGACGACATATGGCGTATTTGTGTGCATCGTGCTGGCTTCTGAAGGCATTGTAGGCGAGGCGATAGCAGCCGCATAGCTGCGCGCGTCGACCAGGAGGCCATTGGTAATGTGAGAATTGTTGCCTACACCGACATCGTGTCATTCCCATACCTCTCGAAGCTCGGGGTCGGACCCGCGATGCCGCCAAGCCCGACGACGAACCACGCACCAAATTGGCACGATTCAACAGCGCAGACAGACTTCACCCACTCTTTTTTCATCATCACCAAAAACGCTCTTTGAGGAAATTCGACATACTCGAAAAAAGCGACAGCAGCACATTCAAGATGGTAAGTAACCTCCATCGCCTTTCTCCATACAACCCGAAATCCCCCATCCGCGCGCATACTAACACCATGCCCTCCAGTCGGACGGAGAAGAGCAGCCACAAGAGGTCACCGCGGCCGAGGAGGTCGAGGTCGCAGCCGACACCAGCAAGAGCGGTTCCATGTCCGTTCTCGACGCCCTCAAGGGAGTCCTCAAGATCGCCCTGATCCACGACGGTCTCGCGCGCGGCCTGCGCGAAGCCTCCAAAGCCCTCGACCGTCGCCAAGCACACATGTGCGTTCTCAACGAGTCCTGCGAGGAGGAGGCCTACAAGAAACTCGTCGTGGCGCTTTGCGGCGAGCACAAGATTCCTCTGATCAAAGTCCCCGATGGAAAGCAGCTCGGAGAATGGGCTGGTCTTTGTATGTGTTCGCGCGCAATCCTCGAGGGCCGGCGGGGAGGGGGAACTTTTCGCTGAACTTTTTTTAGGCCAAATCGACCGTGAAGGTAACGCTCGCAAAGTCGTCAACTGCTCGTGCGTCGTCGTCAAGGATTGGGGTGAGGAGTCACAGGAGCGTAGCATCCTTCTCAATTACTTCCAGACCGAGCAATAGACGGCGGCATGAAAAAAACACCCCAAATCGACATTGCAGATCCGCGGTGGGATTTTTTTAGACCCGACACATGTGTGAGGGGAAAAAAGGCGACAGGAATGGAACCAAAAAAAAAACGACAATTGCATTTAGCAGCGAGCTCTTTGCCGAACGGACGGACGAGGGGAAAAAGTGACATGTCTGTCTGAGAAGAATAGGCGCGATCGCTGCTGTCTAGACCAAGGGATGCTCTTTGGTGCACAAGTAACGTTAGCCAGAGCCTGGTAACGCTTTAGAATCCGGAAGACGTTCTACACCACAATCTAAACTCTCGCTCCCACCCTGTCTCTATCTCTTTTAGTCACCACAAGTGTCAAACTGCAGGAAACGTGAAGAGACAAGAAAAGAATTTTTTTTGGGAGACCGACAAAAGTGTCAGAACAAGTTCGTACTTCTCCCCCACCACCACTACCAATTCATACATCTCCCATTCCCCAATACCTATGCCAATGCCAATGCCAATGCAAATGCGCGCGCTCTCTCTCTCTCTCTCATCTCCCAGTCATCATCATCATCATCATCATCATCTAAATTCATAAACCCCCCACCCACTGCCCGCTCCCCTCAATCTCAAACACTGATACGGCGTAGACGTAGGATCAAAATAAAGACCCTCCACCCTCCCATCCTGTCGTCTCAGACTAATATAATAAAATCCAGAAATCGTCAAACCATGACCACGATCTTGATCACCAGCTCCGATTCCCTGATACTCACATCGAGAAGTTGAATGATGAACAAAACATTTCTCTTTCCATCTCATGAAGATGTATTCTTGTCCGATTTCGTTCATTTGTGCTTGACTCAGAAACATGCGGGCCGTTTCTTCTTCGGAAGAGAGAGTGTTGAATGGGGGCAGTTTTCGCCAATTCGAAGCGTCGGTGTGGGCGTTGGCGGAAGGGAAGGAGATGGTATCTGAGATTGTGGTATAAGGGGTTGTGTTTTCCGAAGATGTGGGGTGTGGTCCGTGGCGTTTGTTATCTGTCGCACTGGGTGTGAGGAAGGAGTGGGTTTGGAGATCGATGATGTGACCTTCGAGGTACGTTGTGATGGGAGCGTGTTTCTTGCCTGCTTTGGGCCGGTCAGAGGAGGAGTTGAGGATTGATACGCCGGCGGGATGTTGGGGGACGTCGTAGGCTTCCATTGTGCCTTGGAGAGACATTCTTTCTTCGTCGATGGAGTGGATGATGACTCGGACTGGCCAGCGGTCGTGAGAGGGATCTGGAGGTTTGGGAGAGAGACTGCTTGGAGTTGGAGGAAGGAATTGGTGCGATGAGAGCCACGGCCGGGTGGCATCGAATGGTGTTACTCGCGTTGAGCCTGGTGGATGGTCGAAACCTGTCGTAGTGGCTCCTCCGCCCTGATTGCGGTAATTGGGGTTGATCTGCTCGACGGAATGAGAAGCGGAAGTGGATCTGGATTGCAGTAGTCCAGTGTTGCCATTCGAAGCGTGCTGGTGTCCTTCGAACACTGTGCCTGGCTGTAACCAGGATGAGCCCGCGACAGGATTCAGTTCTGTAAGGTCCATTACGAAATCATCGTGCTTGTCGGCAAAGAATTCCTTGGTAGCCAACCCGTGATCGATTGCTGCTGAGAGAGCCGACTCATAGGTATAGCAATTGCGCAATTGATTGAGGTATTTCAAAGCATTCTCAAGAAATTGCGAGCTCGAATTCGAGGGCGTGGAGGTCGTCGGCACGGGAGGTGTCGATATGCGCGGAAGTCGTGGAGGGGGCGCATTCTCGGTCATATATCGTCTCTGCATGGCTTCTACTCGCTCTTGCATACTCCTTGTACGCAGCTCGTTGGCAGAAGGGGGCAAAGGCCACGATTCTCTGCTTGCTGGAGTGCTTGCTCTGTGTTGCTCGCTTGATCGATTTCCACTGCCGCTGCCGTTGCCGCTGCCACCGCCATTGGCACTTGTACTGAACCAGCCTGTCCCACGTGCGCGCTCTTCCTCTTCACTCATACCGCTCCGCTCCCTCTCCATGACGTACCTCAGCATGCGCTCTGTTGCTGACGGCGAGCTTTCCTGTCTTGCACGCTGCAGTACAGCTCTGCTTCTCAAGCTCACCCACTCGCTCTCCCTCCGTCTCCGCTCCCTAAGCCGATCTCTCCTTTCGGCAGCATCTGTCAGGTCAGTGGTAGAGGGCACATGCGAGTCTCTATCGCGCTGGCGTGCCGCATCCAGCTGACTTTGGCTGAGTACCCGCAGTATATCAGGATGCGTATCGGGTTGCTGCCGGCGCAGCTCGGCGAGAATCTGATCCAGCTCGCTCTCGTCCTCTCGCGCTGTCTCGTCATGTGACGGTGCCCAGTCGTACAAAGACTGGCGAGTGGGCGAAGGTGTGCGATTGCTGTACGCTGATGCTGACGAAGCGGCCGGATCGTGAATGCGGTTAAGCCGGGCAAGCACTCTCTGCAGCCTTTCTCGCCGCGAAGAGTCGTCCTGAGTCTCGGCGGGGGTCTGCGTCCCAGTGCGCTCGCTCGTTCGATTCAGTCGTGGGTCTCTCCTCGTGTCTACATGCGATTGATTCAGTCTATTTTGGCTGCTACCACTACTCCTGTTCACTTCGTCTCCGTCCAGGGATTCCAGAGAGTCGCGCAAGAAGCTCACATTGGCTTCATCCACAGGATCGTCCACGGTATGGAGGGTAGAGGCGAGGTCGGGCACGGGCGAGCTGAGATAGGACAATGGGGTGAGCGGACGTGGGTCGGGCGGTGCTGATTCTATCGGACTGGCAGCCCGTCGCGGACTCCTCTAGAGAAGGGTTCTTGTGTCAGCTCTACGATGGGTTCACGTAGATATATCGCACGGCAATTGCCATGCAGACCGCAAGACTTACAATGGTCGGACTGCTCGGTGGAGGCATCACGGGCAAGTCGGTGCTTCCGCTTTCCCTGTTATCGCATATTGTGTTGGGTCGTGCTCTGCTCCTTCTAATTTGCGCGCGCGGGTGAAACTCTCGAGACTATACTGGAGTGGATTTGCAAAGCGTGCAGAGCCTGCGACGATATTTGCGCCTCGCCGACGGATGCAACACAAAGGAAGCGAGCAGCGGCCTCAGCACGGTGGACCTTGGCAGAGATGACGATGTTGGCGGCTGGCCGTCGATGCCGGGAGCAAGCCTCACTCTCACATGCACTTTGACCCCTCTTTCTGATTGATCACCAATGCTACACGACATATCTAATGACGGCAAGAGATGCACTATCGAATACGTTTTGGTAGACGCTTCTCACCTGTGGCGCCACAGAGCCAGGACGAATGGATATATCGTGACTGCTCAACATCCCGTAGAATTACGCCCAAGTCGGTCGTGAGAATATGATGTGCCAATACACAGGTCTTCCTTGCATGTTGTTGCTACGGAATGAATATCCTATGCACGATGTTGGCCATATTTCCTCCGCATCCTTTTATCCTACGCACGCATCAAGCGCGTAAACGGACTTCTCCCTCGTGACCAGCACATGAGACATAGTAGGATGAAACACCATGGTTCTGACCTTGTGAGGGTACAGCCAGTAAAGGTGACCCAAACCCCACACAAATTGAACCAAAAACAAACATCTTTTCTTGAACAAAAACCACTCGAAGCAGCGTCTACCTCCTCCCGACTCGCGTTCGGAAACAAAGCTTCGGAAATCCCACCCATATACACAGTATAGGCATGGTTTGTGGAGCAAACAAATGCTCAGATGATCTCGGGTTCGTCCAATATGGCGATGATGGTTGCTGTTGTTGTTGTGGTAGGTGTGGAGGAGGTCATATTATTCGAGGCGGAGACAGTATCAAACGCTCCAGGGCTCAGTTGGGAAAAACGCTGTTGCCCGTCGGTCGATGGCACGGCCAGTTGATCAAACCAGGATCAAGTCCATCGCCGTCGCAAAGAGAGTAGAAGCCAAAGGAGATGTTGTGCCACCAGTGTCCTTCATCTCCTCATCGTATCCGCTGTCTGGGTGATGGCCCAAGACCGGAGTGTACGATGGGCTTCGGGGACATTGGCATATCGCATCTCCTGACATCTCTTTGCAAAGGGCACAGAAAATTCCAGAAGCGAAAGTTGTCCAGTCATTCCAGATGATCGTAAAGGCGTGTACGCGTCGCGGAGGGTACTCCATACCCAGCCTCAAGGGGGAAAAAGATCCAGATCGCTCGCTCGCATGCAATGACTAGAAGCAATATCGTCCACCCATGAAAGGCCAAAGAAAAAAAAAGATTTGTCCCATGTTCGTCTTTGCTGTGACCGTGAGGCCCTCTTTGATAATCCTCTTTTGTGCAGTGCATGCCTCCCACGGATGATGCAGACATCAACCTCGTCATGAAAAATCCTTGGTGCCAGTATCCAGATCCGAACAAAAGGGAAAAACAAGAGTTTGCTCGCTCGCTCGCTAACGATTAAAACACAACGCCGTCCATATGAGTAAGGTTTTTCTCCTTGTGATGTTGCGTGATGATCAACATCGGGGTATCGCTTGGCATCGCATCGCATCACATTATATAAGTCGTGGTCGCATGTCGGGAAGAAGCTGTTGTGAAGAGTACCTGTGCGCATTTCAGGTATTGTCGCCTTCAGTCCTAAAATGGAGATCCAGAAAGAGTCTACCGGGTTTGGCCAGAACACCGGAGAGAGAGAGAGAGAGAGACGCACGACAGGAGGGCAGGATGAGTTACGCGCATGGTGGTGGATGTGCTCGTCATACTGCGGTTGCGTACTGGGCGCTGAAAGCGCCGTGTGAAGTCCAGCTAAAGTCGTTGAAGCCGGCCATTCCGATGTCAGAGCCGCAGTGGTACGGCATACTGCTCGACACCGGTACCGGAGCGATACTTTGCGGTGAGCTGTAGTATTGCGATGGTGGCGATGTGTATGGCTGGCTGAAGGATGGGGTTGGAGAGGGCAGCTGCACGTTGCTCATTGACATGTCATGCCAGAATGCATTGGACTGAGTGTCGCTGCATGCCGTTGCGGTTGGCGAAGGCGTTGATGGCAGGACTTTCCAGGAGTCGACTGGAGCTGGATGAGTTGATGGAAGCGGCAGCTGAGGTGGTGCTGGTGCCCACCAGTTTGCTGGCATAGATGTGTTGGGCATGATCGGAGCTGGGTGAATGACATCGACGATCCTCGGTGGTGGTGGCAGAAGTGGAAGGAACATGTTCATGATTGCCTTCTTCACATCTTCGGATCGACCTTCGAGCAGCTCGCCGGCACCGTCCTCCTCCATTCCCTCGAGTGCACGTGCAGACGTGCGAAATACGAATCTGTTCGCAGCTTGAACGAATTCTTCTTGCATCTTCTTTACTTGCGCTTCCTTCTCAGGCCAACTCCAGGTGCTTGCTGACGCATCAATGGAGTAAATGTCCTTGTGGTACTCGACTAGGCATTCGATGGTCTCCGGGGTAAGTTTGAATGCAACTTCATTCTGCGAAACCATATCGACATGCACGACATATGCTTCGATGTGAATGAGTTGATGGTTGAACAGTGCTTCAACCAGAGGATTTGAGTCCTTGCGAAGCTCTGAATCGGGAGCCTTTGGAAGCATGAGCGATGCGAGCGTCCATAGGGCAAGAGAAGCACCTAGTGTCTCGGTAAGACATCTGTGATGCTGTGGAAGGCTGTTGAGAGGACGCTTGACTCTGTTGACGCGCTTCAACGTTTGTGTTAACCAAGGCTCAACCTTGGCGTTGAGGACGATTTCCGGAGCTGATCGAGGCGCGAAGGCCTGCGCGGAGGCCGGCAGTAGTTGCACCGGCATGGCTTCGAATTATGTGTTCCCGACACAATGGATGATGTAAGCGATGCGATGTATGGACGGCGTGTGGAGGTCACGGTAGGACAAGAATAAAGAAAGAAAAAGCGAGGTAATATGTGTCAGAGTAGAAGGTAAGGATTGGAATTAGAGGGTGCGCCTGGGGGGAAGAGGATAGAAGATGGGAGGATATTGGCGGCGGCGGCGGCGGCGGCGGCGAGGGCGAATGGGGCGGCGAGGTGATGGGGAGGGTGACTTGCGGGGACGGCAAGAGCAGAGGACTTATAGTACGTGCGCACTTCCGACTAAGCTGAGCGACTGCGCCACTTTTGGATGCATGCTGAGATGGTGTCTGCAAATATATGCACCTGGACGCAGTAGCTCAGCGACATGCAGCTTTAGCTCGAACTTCCCTCCGTTCACCTTGGAGTCTTGGAGACATATTTTCCTCGCGTTCCTGCGCGATGGCATGTCCACCTTGTCATGCAGTAGAGGTTGCGACATTGTGAATTCGACCATTGCGATGTCCGATGCCGAGATGAGCGGCAGATGTTCTGTATTTTGTAACGCGTTACAGACGCGCAGCACTTCATCGCATCAGGTATCTGCTCCGTGATGCTTTTCGTGTACTTGGTGGATTGGCACGAGCAGTCGATGCAGGCAGGCGTGAAGCAAGATGCTGCTCAGCGTGACGGTCAATCCCAGGCCTGCCTTTTGAAACACATGCACACCCAGGTGCATGCTCGCTGGAAGCATGGCAGAATGGCAGAATGGCAGAATGATGCCAGGCAGGCTGTGGTGGCCACTCAGCGTTGTTCCAGCAGGAGTTCTCGAAGACGGCGTTCGCTCTGTTTCGGGGGTGCGGAAGACATGCACATCCACGCCTTCCGGGTCGCTGGCAGCAGCTCCTCGTGCTCCCATTCTGTGCGTTGGATGGCGTGTGGTTGGATGTCGTTGCATGCGTCAGACGCGGAAGCTCCGTCTAGGCGGACGGGTACAGTCACGCTAAGTATTCCATGTGCACAAGCGTTATTTGGTCGCAAGCCAATTACAGGTGGGAGGCGTGACATTCATTTTGCTAGAGTACCTAGGTAAATAGTACCTAGGTACGAATGGGGACAGGGTCTGATGTGCAGAGTAGCACGAGCGCCTCCCGATACAAGCAATACCAGCAGCGAAGGTTCTCTCGGATACGTATGAGTCTACCAGAGCTGCCGAAGGCGGAAGGTTGAAGACAGAAGGGCAGTGGGCAGTGGGCAGTGGGCAGTGGGCAGTGGGCAGTGGGCAGACGGTGAATCCGGTTTGTTTCTGCGGGCATGGCATGGCATGCATGCTGCAGAAGTGAGGCGGTGTCTGTGGCGGCTTGCACGTGAATTGTGAATTGCACCGCCGCGCAACTTCGCTCTCTCCGGAGCAGAGTCTTCACGAACTCTCTCTTCTGCCTTGCCGCCGTCAGCTGTGTTGCAGTATGTAGTAGCACGAGCACGACGTGCGGTAGAACAAGCGCCTGCGCGGCAATATTGCCATCGGCGCCGGCGATATACTACGTCACAAGACCTGTGACAGCCGCCTGAGAAAGGCCTGGCTGCAGCTCAGCGCGAGCTGAATCTCTCCTACACATTCGCCTTCGAACAAATCGTGCCACTCTGTGAAGCCGACCACAGCTGCCACAGCACATCCTGACTTGAAACGCACTTGATGCTCGACGCATGCTACGTCACCGTTGGTCCGTTGGAGACCATGCCATCAAAGTGTTTCAGCATCTGTATGAAACGCAGAACTATGCCCTTGCCCGCCGCAGTCCGAACAAAGCCTGGCGAACAGCACTACGCACTACACACCACACACCATGCTCTTCACATCTCTTCGGCTTGCGTGGGAATCGCCATCATATGCAAGCAAAGCCATATACTGACTGCCAATCAAGGACAGCAGCCTTGCATCCAGATGCTGTATTCGCAGAAGCCATTTTTTGTTCAACTGCTCACGGACAGCGCACTTCCTGAATATCAAGTGTTTCTTGTAGCTTTTTGTCCGAAAGCGCAGTCCGCAACACCTTGACCCTGCTGTTATCGGTGCCCGAAGCCATCATCTCACTTGTGGACGCCCGTGGCTGGCGGAGAGCCGCCTGGACCAGCGCCCACGTCACTAAGTATTTCGGATATACGCGACCAAGCAGACACCGCATGCACGAGCGCACGTCGACATGATAAGCCCCATCACTCGCACAACACTCTATTCACCCGCGATTCTGATCACACCTGTCTAACAAAATGCCAGATCCAACTCCAATTGCCCTTGCTCCTGCAATCCCGCCAAAGCACCCGGGAAGGTTATCACGAATTCACACCAACATGCCCAATAGCAAGAACCACTTGGCTCGGGAGCTCGTCGATTTGTGGGAGCATGGAGCATTGCTGTACCACACTTACGAATGGCAAGAAGCTGTAAGTCTCACTCAAAAGCTGCTACCTCCGAAACAATGCTCCCATTCCCAAGCTAAAATCCCATGAGGCTGAGACCTTCTTGTACTTGTCAAGAGTCATTGAGCAAGACCTCCAGAGCACATTCTGCTTGCTCAATGCTGTCATCATCTTTGCCAGACTCGGTGACTACACAATCGCAGCGCACGTCTTGGACGAGGCAAAACGCGTTGATGAGACTCTTGCATTGACTTTGTTCATCATGGGCCATGTTGAATTTCAACTTGACCACTTCGACAAAGCGGAGGACTGCTTCAGAGCTGCTCTGAGTGTTATGCAAGGACCGAACCTGAAATTTGCGCACCACGGCTTCGACTTCACGCTATGGACGTCACAAATCAGAGAAGACCTGCTCGTTTTCGATAGCGATCTGTCGAATATCAACGCTGTCCTCGCTTCCTTCCCTGCTGACGCTCTCTTCGAAGCCCCCGGTCGGGCAGCAGGAAGTACGGCTACCTCGCTAAGGCCAAGACGAGGCAGCGATAGTGGAAGTTTGCCAACACTGTCGGAAGGAAGCGAATCGCCAGTCGACGAGCTTCCAACTCCCGAGATAGGCTTGAAAGCTCTTCGATTTCCTATCAACGGCGAGAAGACTTTTTCTGAGGATCCAGAAGTCTTTCATTCAGACATCGAACCAGTCCCAGAGACACCTGTGGTGACAGTCCTTGGCCATGTCGAAGTTGAACGTCCATCATCACGAGCGTCGAAGATCATAGCACCGCTTCGTCGATTGTCTGCACGAAATCCAGAGAAACGAGCTGCCGAGCATATGGCAGCACGTCGGGCTGCTTTTGCTCCACGCGACGCTCGTGTCCAGGGAGACTCAGTGCAGGAGCTATCCGAATACATCAGAGATCTTCCAGCACGACATGGTCTCCAGCCTCGAACCGCAAAGGCTGACTTTGGGGACGTACGCGATCTTTCCGAGTTCTTAAGAGCCGACCCGGCTGGTCCTGGCAGAAAGTCAGGCAGACCATCTTTGAAGAGAGCAAGCTCTGAGAGACGTAGCTCGGGTAACTCGTCTTTAGGAGACGATCTAAGCCCTAGGAGTATCAATCCTCAAAAACTCCTTGGTGACTGTGACTCTCCAAGGTCCGGCTCCGTTCCACCAACCCCGTCGAAACATCCATACCGAAGTGCTCTCGGCTCTTTCCTTATGAACGAGAACATGCCAGGCTCGCATGACTTCGGCGATAGCAGCTGGCCACTAACACCAGATGCCTCTGAGGCGTGTCGAAGAAGCTGCACCGCAATGTACGGAAGCTCTTATTTCGAGCTGCCAGATCCCAGCATGAATAGACCTCCGGTACCCATGAGAGCCTCCTCTTTGCGAAATCTATCCCCTATCATGCTGCCGAATATCACCGAGCAAGATGACTTGGAGGGCTGGACGGGAACGCCGAACCGCCTCTCGACTTATCAATTCATCATGCGACATGGCATTTCTTGAGCCCCCCTGCTTTTATGCGATGATACCATTGCTGCGTCAGCTTGAATTCTAGTCTAGGATACCAATCAATTCTTTTTTCCGTGTCTTTGAATGGCTTTAGATATGTTTCCTACATCAAGACCTGTGATGATTGATTCGGAAGTAAAAGCAGAGGGATTGGGTTTTGTGCAACAATCGTCCCATTGTCAACCACTTGAAAATCAGGAACAATCGCTCCAATTACTGACACGACGGCGAAATACCATCATACACAACTGGCCACGCATAAAAGTTCTAGCACTTATACTACTGTCGCTAATCATCTTGCTATAGCAAGTAAATGAAGTCCTCCGTCACATCATCGAACGCCTTGTCGCCCACCCCAGCGCCTTCGAGTATCGTTGATCATCTTCTAGCTATACGCGAGCGTCGACTTGCTCCTCTGTATAGATAAATCGACCACCTGAACAGATTTGCCCATCCTTTGCCTGGCAGCTACATGCTTCTTGTTCATGTATAACGCGCCAATTCCAACCAGCACGATAATCGCGATGAACAAAGCCTGATTGGAGACAAGACCACGCGTGTGGCGAGGAGCCTCACAAGTTGGGGTTCAACCGCAGAAGCTCCCAATGAATAGCTTGGTGTCGCCACCTGACCAGGAATAGATCATTGGGCTGATCGCAGGATCCTACACTACTGATGTGATGTAGTCCGCAAACAAGAGAGGGCCTTCGTTACGCTCAGTGTGCTCGAGTTTGATCGGGGGAGCGCGGCGAGGACGGGCGACTTCATCTTCTGCGAAAGCACCTCCTAACTGGCACAGCACCGAATGGAATGTTGAAAGAGAATCGTGGTGAAGCTGATGAGTGGGCCGTCAACAGGCAGAAACCGGATCCAGGTCTTCTCTGACATGCTCCCATCTCCAGGTGCCTGTGATGCAATACACATCAGGTTCGCTCTACAATCTTTCTCGTCACAAAACAAAGCTTGCATTGGAGAGAGTCCGGCAGCCAAACGAACGAGAAAGCCACATTTACCGTAGCAAGCCGCAGAAGAGGAAGAGTTTCAATGCGAGTCAATACTCAAATAGCACACGTTGGCATAGTAATTACTTAGAT
Organism: Pseudocercospora musae; assembly: GCA_001578225.1. NCBI lineage: Eukaryota > Fungi > Ascomycota > Dothideomycetes > Mycosphaerellales > Mycosphaerellaceae > Pseudocercospora > Pseudocercospora musae. Next base: position 27,425 of record LFZO01000521.1, read on the forward strand.
AGAAAGAGGCTTACTTAGATATTGTAGTATACAGAATGTCGCGCTAACCCGTAAATCTACCGGAACATACACCCTATAGTTACCTTCTATCTCTAATTTAATAGCGTCCGTAATAAGGATATCTAGTAAATTAAACGATAGAATTTGTACTCTATCTACTACTTACTAGGACTTAAAATAACGAATTTTAAGTAAAACCTCTCTATTAGCTTTAACTTTCTATTCTACTATAGCTATAGTAGATTTATAGTCTCTAGTAGAGTGTTTTTCGCTAATTTATTCTATTTAAGTAGAGCTTAGATACGCTATTTAATTAGCTATAGAAAGTAACTATATAAGTATATCTAAGTATAGGCTAGATATCTTAAGAACTATATAGATAGCTTCTTATTAGAAAAATAATAATTAGGCTTCTAGAGAAATATGAAAATAATAATACTTTAAAATAATAATATCTCTAAGAGTATATATTTAAGTAGTATATCTATCTATATTTATTCCCTAAGCTCTAAGGCCTCTTTATATACTAATATTAGATTAATTTTAAAATATAAATATCGAGATATATAAACTTAGTAGATCTATAGATTAGCGTAATACTCTAGATACTATAATAGAATATATTAGTATAGGAATTACTCGAATAGAATATATTAGTATAGGAATTATTTAGATAGTAAATATTAGTATAGTAATTACTAGTATAGTACTTTCTACTTTCTATATTATAGAAAAATACTATCTTTACTTCTATATCTTTACTTTCTATACTATAGGGAAATAAAGAGAATACTATCTTCCTTTTCTTCTATATTTTCCTTACTTATAAAATAGCTATTTAGGAGAAAGAAAACAATCTTTAAAAGATAGGAACTTAGTCTAAATTAGTAGGAGTAGGAAACCCCTAAATAGTAGAATAGAATAGGGGATCTAAAGGACTTATATAGAAGATAGATATCTATAATAGTCTATACTACGAGATATAATAAATCCCTTTTTCTAAAGGAAATATATCTCTTATAGAGTTAGATCCTATCTAAATAACTAGTAACTACTATACTAATATATACTATATAAGTATTAATTTATTATATTTAAAAGGCCTAGCCTAGGTATAGGATCTTGAGATAAGGTAGAGAGAGATTATAGTACTAATTAATAGATAAACTAGAAACTATATCTAATAGGGAGGAATAATACCGAAATTATAGTAGATATACTAGAGATAGAATATCTAGTAGGAGAACTAAGTTAGAAGAAGGCAAGCCTCCTAGTAAGGCTAATAACTCCCTATAGTCTAGTAAGAAGCTATAGTCTAGTAAGAAGAGATAAGAGGTAAAGAACTATACTAAGGATAGTCTAGGAAGTAGAGTATAATAACAACCCTAATTAGGACTAAATATATTAGCCTAAATACGTACCTTATAAGGAGGAGAGTTCTAGATAAAATACTAGAGTATATATATAGATATAGGGTCTAGATACCTAAGTATATAGTACTCTTCTATCTAGAGAGATAAGGGATAAGGGATTAACTCCTTTAAAGAATAGAGTTATCTTAGTAAGTGTCGCGCTAAGGAGGGCCGATAGGTATAAATGGATTATAAACTATAACAGAAGCTACAAGGAATAGTAGGGGCTAAAGTAGGAACAGTAAGTGTGTTGTTATTGTCTACAGGTTAGAACTCAATCTAAAAGGTGTTAGCTTGGATTAGTTACATGATTATCGTCCTATAATCTAGTCTGCTTAGCATCCCCTACTAGGCAACTAACTAGACTGTATATTCCAACACTCCTACTTAGATTAGTTGGTCTACAAACCCTAATTCTAACTAATACAATCCAATAAGAACTTTAATTAGCTAATTAGATACAATGGCTTCTAGATTGGCATAGTGTATCCAATCTGCTAGGTTCGATTCCTAGATCTAGTATTGGCTTGCTCGGGATTTGTAAACAAACCCCGAGTAAGCATTTTTGTCCCTTTATACTAACTATAATTGTCTAATGAATTTCTAGAACTGTAGCCCTGTCTTTAGCTTAGTTAGGCTATTAGCTACTATCTCTTTTGTTAGAGTATATTCTACTATAACCTTTCTTTGCTACTAGAGATTTCTAACCTTGTTGAAACTAATATTAATATGTTTTAATCTCTTATAGGTATAAGCATCTTTAACAAGAGTCAAAGCTACCTAGTTATTACCCATAATCTAAACAGGTCTAACTTTATTCACTATATTAGAATTTCCTTTAATTAATGGTTAGAATAAGCATTCTCCTACTAACCATGCATAGTCTATCTCCCTTAGGAGTGCTATAAGGAATTGAGATTGCTTTGTATATATATTCATTGCTATATACTTAGCTTCTATAGTTAATGTAGTAACTAACTTCTGCTTCTTGCTTATCTAAGAAACTAGTAATCTATAGAGAAAGAAGATACTTCTAAGGATCGAGACTCTATTAGCTTTGTCTATTGCATAATTAGAGTCTGAATATCCTATTAGCTTTCCTCCTCCCCTCCTAAACATTAACCCTAGACTTAGGAATGATCTTAGGTATCTAGCTAGTTTTCTAAGTACTTTTAGATGTCTCTTAGATAGATCTAACGTATATAATCCTAATCTTCTAAGGGTAAAAGCAATGTTAGGTCTTGTTATAGTCATTAGCTACATCTATGTACTATTCTAGCTTTAGTACTTAGTCTTGTTACACCTTTCTTTATTTAAGTTAGATTTTCTTAGACTCTTATAGCTATTAAGTAGT
>LFZO01000522.1:0-30188 GCA_001578225.1 Pseudocercospora musae
GGGCGACCCGTCTTAGCCTATAGGTATATATCTTCCCCCTAGATACCTCTCTTCCCTTTCTTCCTTAGTAATTCGAGTAGTTCTAATCGAGTACTATATACTACGCATTATATACCTCTTTTACATAGAGCGTATAAAGAAGCGCTAGAAGGAATAGCCTAATCGGCTTATCTAAGTAGATACTATCGAGGTAGACGGATTACGCTTATAACTTACTTAAATAGATAAGGATATAGCTAACAATAGCTATTAGAAGATACTTCGAGAGGTATAGAATACTTGTAATAGGGCACGCTTATATCGACTTAAGTACTATAAGGCCTTCCGTATTCTATTTAATAATAATAGTAAGACTAAGTAGACGGACGTTGTATTATAGCCTATCGATAAGCTACTATAACGAGTCTTCGATATGCGACTTCTTACTCTTACTTACGATAACTATAATACTATTAAGAAGACTAGCGATCCGTACGCTAATACTATTAACTATTATAAGCATTATACCTATACATCTAAGAGCGGCGATATTATATATACTTAGATACCTATAGCGATATTATTACTACCGAGCCGTACCTACGATAGTAACGAAGTAAGCGATATTCTAGTATAGACTAACGTTAAGTTAAAGCGACGATTATACGGCTTATTCGCGCAAGAGCCGGATACTCGTTTAGACTAGCTATAATAAGATAAGGTACTACTTAATAAGGATACTATCTATACTATAATCTAGCCTTATTTAGTACCTCCTCGTCGCTACTATAACTCGATATAGCGGAAGCGACAATTCTACGAAGCTCCGAAGAAAACTAATCGTTATAGAGGTAGAGTTACTAGTAGTAAGAACAACCCTATTAAGCTTAAAGACTATCTATAAGATAGTAGATATACTAAAGAACCTACTATAGCCTTATACTAGACATATAGGCCAACCTGTGTAGTGATTGACTACATGGTTGATGCGAGATTTGTACTAAGATTAGGTCTATATTAATATATATAGTCGCAATATACCGGAAATCTCCTATCTCTTAACTATAATTGTACTCATACCTAGTTTCCTACTATATGCGGCTTGCAACCTACGATAATATCGACTTTTACATGTGGCCTACTAACAAAGTGCGATTTTACGTATAGCTTAAATCCCCGAGCTAGGGCGAGGGGTGAAGTGACTGACGCAACCCCGGATAGGAGAGTGTTCGTACCGTTGCTAATGGTGACTCTGCAGGAACGCAAGGCATGATTCGCCGCCGTTTCCGCCAGGGATTGCCCAGCAAATATTCATCGGCCTTTCAGCCAGATCAGTGATTGTAATGATGATAGTGATGATGATGATGATGATGATGATGATCTACAGGTGTCTGCGCGAAACAACGTGAAAGGCTGAAAGCACGGAAGATCAGAGCACATGTTTGTGTTGCACACGGAATCAATCTGCGGTAAGTGTAGCGACAATGGTATATCATATGATAGATAGGTGTACAGAGATTCCGTTAACCTGACTCCTTTCACTTCGGCTTCTTCGCTCCCCACCTTTCCGTTCGCTTCAGCAGCCACTTGGCCATTGCTCTTCTATGCAGTACTACTAACTTATACTCCGCCGCCTCACGCTGTGCCTGGCATGTCCTCGCACGGTAGCGCTCCCCCAGCAGGATCTGATTCGTTGCTCTGCTTCTGCGCCGTGCTCGACTCACACTTGCTCCGGAGTGCTGAGACTCTCCAATCGTACAGTAGTACCACCACAACGGCGCAAGTAGCTTCTCTCGGTTCAGCAAACGTCCGACATATGATGCTTCCAGCCAAACCTCGGCGACGTGGCCTATCGATGTCATGGTTGTTCTGGTCACAGTCCCGTATCTGCATTCCGTGAGCATGGGTCGTGTATCAAACCAAATTAAACTACTGGCTCGTCTGTCGTTATTAGGGTTGATACATAAGCGAAGCTCCACTTGGGCATATGTGCTTCTCCTCGCTAAAAACCTCACTCTGCACGTGGCTCGGTGAGACCTTAGAGATCTGAAGGGTTCCGCCATGCGCATCGCAGAATCGCTTCTGCTCACACTGCTACCTATTTCAGCAGCTGCAGCGAGTTTCCAAGCCGCCGAAACATCTGGATCGGACAGACTCGCTGCTATCGCGCTGCGAAATGTAGCCGCGAGATCGCTTTCAAAACGACATGCGCCGGCCGCTTCAGACTCCCGAGAAAGACCATCATGCACTTTGGAAACAGCATCAATACGAAGGGAATGGGAGACGCTATGTCCAGCCGAGAAGAGAGCATATATCAAAGCAGTGCAATGCATGCTGGAGAAACCATCCATCAGTGGCGACCTAGTACCTGGAGCAAGGAGTCGATACGACGACTTCCTCGGCACACACATTAACCAAACCCTCAGCATTCACGGGACCGGCAACTTCCTCTCCTGGCATCGATACTTCACCTGGACATACGAACAAGCGCTCCGAAAAGAATGCGACTACCAAGGCGTCTTCCCCTACCTCAACTGGCCCAAATACGCCTTCGACCTCCTCAACGCCCCCATCTTCGACGGCTCCGACACCTCCATGTCCGGCAACGGCGAATTCGACCCCCGCAACAACGGCACCTGGGTCCCCAACTCTTCTGCGAAAAACATAAGAATCCCTCCCGGTTCCGGCGGCGGCTGCGTCACCACCGGCCCCTTCGCCAACCTCACCGTCCGTCTCGGCCCCGTCTCCCCCTCCCTCTTCTACGCAACCCCCAACCCCCTCCCCAACGGCCTCGGCTTCAACCCCCGCTGTCTCCGCCGCGACATCTCCTCCTACGCCGCCCGCAAATGGGCCAATGACGCCCAAATCTCCTCCCTCCTCACCACCTCCCCCACCCTCCTCTCCTTCCAATCCTCTCTCCAAGGAAACTTCCCCGCCGGCTTCCTCGGCGCCCATACCGCAGGCCACTTCATCGTCGGCGGTGACCCGGGCGGCGACCTCTTCGCTTCCGCCGGCGACCCTTATTTCTTCCTACAGCACGCCCAAATCGATCGCGTCTGGTGGATTTGGCAGAACTTGGTCGTGGGTAGCGAAAGGATCCTGACGATTGCCGGCCAGACCCAATTCGGTGTCGAGAATTCTACCTATACCACCCTCGACGATGTGATTGAGATGGGGGTGAATGAGCTTGGGGGCCAAGGGATTAGGATTAGGGATGCGGTGGATACGTTAAAGGGGCCGTTTTGTTATGTTTATAAGTGAGTAGTGAGTAGTGAGGGCGGCAGCATGGGGATGGCGTGTGCGGCAGTAAGTCGCATGGGTGGGTAATAATAGACTTTTTCCGTTTATTACTACCAATCACAACGGGGCTTTATCATTACTAGGAGAACTTGTTTTTTTTTTTGGCGACGGCGGCGGCGGCATCTATAGCATGTCTCTTCTGTACGTGTGCATGTGTGGTGATTTTTTGAGACTTTCTTCAATGTCATGCATAATAAAAGATCGTTTCAAGTGGTGTATATATCGATAAAGCGGAAATCGATGGTATCTCTCGCTGTTCAAATTCCATCATCACAAATAGACCTTACATGTCATCTTCACTCACATCATCTCCCGTATCATCATACACATGCTCTTGATCGTTATTGTGCTCCATGACGCCGCGCTGGGCAGTATGTGTCCTTTTTGCCGTTAAAGTCAAGTCAAAATCATCGTTGAGCCGTTCTCCATGTTCCGTCTGCGACGATATCGAAACGGATGTTGCGACTCGTAGCAGGTCCATTTACACGCGATATTCCGCCTCGTTCAAGCCAAGGTCGGAGGTTCTTGCATTGGCTGACGTCGAACATTTCGAGGTATCTGCAGCCTTCTACCACGGCTTCCACGCCTTGCCCGGTCACACGTACGCAGCCGCGCACGCTGAGGTATCGGAGCTCAAGCAGGTGTAGGCCGATGCATCGAAGGCTGTTGTCGCTGACTGCAGAGCCGCAAAATGCCATGTCCAGTTTTCGTAGTGCTGGTAAGCCAAGACTGAGGACCTCGGTAGCCGTGTCGGACAGAGCACAGCAAAATGAGAGGTCGAGCTCACGTAGGCCTCGACAGCCGCCCACGATGCCGACAATCGCCTGGTCACTCAAGTACGTGCAGTCAGCGAGCACAAGCCTCTTGAGAGCACGGAAGTTGTAGACTGCCCACGAGTGAAAGCCAGCATCAGAGATACTTGTGCACCTCGTGAGATCAAGGCTCTCAAGTCTGTCGGCAGCATGTACTGCTATATGCGCCATGCTGCGATCCTGCACGTGCTTGCAGTATGAGAGTGTGAGACGTTTCAGCTTGGGTGCACCGATGACTGTTCCGGGAGGTGGAGGAGCGGGAGCGTGTTCTGTCGCAGGAGCCACGGCTGAAGCGCCGTGCCGTCTCATGCCAGGTCTCTTGCCGTTTGGTGCATGCGGCGCGGGTGGAGGCAAGTATTGCCCTGGTTTCTGCTCTGGAACCACCCAGCCGACAACTCTCGCGAGCAACGTATCGCCTACCTTTCTGCAATTGCTGAGGTCGATCTCTTCTAGCTGCTTCGCTTTATCGACGAGTCCAAGAACAGCACCCGCGGTGACGTCCCAGACGGACTTCATCTTCCAGGCCTTGACGGAGCCTGAGCAGGCTTCTACGAGGAGCTTGAAACCTTCATCCGTAACGTGAAAGCAGTTGGACAAGTCAACATCTCGAGGCCTGTTACCGACGAGGGGAACGATGACATCTCGAAGCACCTCATCAGTGACGAATTTATTGTACTGAGAGAGGTTCAATTCGTGGAGGAGATCTGGCGAAGTCTGGATGAGTTGGTGCCAGTGCATGCTGACCTGTCGGCAGCGCATAATGGTTAGGAGATCCATGTGCTTGAAAATCTGGACGAGGACCTTGTCTGGGAGCTTGCCCTTGCCACAATTTGACGGGCTGCGCACAAGACTGGGTCTTCTCGTTGCGACGGGACTAAGACGTGATGGCGAGCTCGGCGAGGCGGCAGATGACGATGGCGACATCTTGTACGGGGGTAGAGGTTTAAGTGGCGAAGAGGATATCACTCGGACGGCAGGCGGACTTGGAGTGCGATTCTCCAAGGCTGACATTTGACCATCTGCCGGCGGCAAGGGAGGCGCGAGGGATGACCTTCTCGACTTCGCACGCATGTTGTCCAGGTTTTCGTTGAAGAATGGATCTGGGTCGATTGGCTCCATATTCGGGGTGAGCGCGGGCGATGTCTGCTGAGAATTGGCGATTGGTAGAGGCTCTTCGAACTTGACAGTCGGCAGATCTTTTCGCCAGTCACCCAATTCCTCGATCTGATCACCATCGCCAGGCTGGTCCAAAGTTTCACTCGTGTCGATGCCGCCGCCGCCGCCGCCGCCAACAGGCCCTCCAACATCTGCCATGACAATATCGTCGTCTCTGCGCGCAGCTTTGAGCCGCCGCCGAGCTTCCTCCTCCACCTGCTGCCGTAAGTCGGAGCCGCATCGCTTCCACAGATTGTCCAACACGTCGCCGTTGATGAGCAGACACTCGACAAAATTCACACTCCTCACAGTTGCTGTTCTTCGTGGTGCTAGACTCAGGCTCGTCACCTCTCCAAAGTACTGGCCAGCGCTGAGACGAGCTCGGACTTTCAAGTCATGTTGTTGCGAATTGCCGTTCGTGTCTGCACTCGTGGGCGTAAACGAGATGCATTGGGTCGAATCGGGCACATCTGTGAGAACCTCCACGTCGCCCTTGACGATGAAGTAGACCTCCCTTCCGCTGCTTCCCTGCTTCACGATTTCGGTGAAAGGTGGATACGAGACGGGTTGGGCGTTGACTCCGAGGAAGTGCAGAATATCCGAAGGTAAAGCGGAGAACAGGGGCAGCTCTTTCAACAATTGCCGTATGGTCAGTGGAGATGTGCCTAAGGCGCTGGACGCGGCCACTTCTGCAATGCCGGGCGAAGGCGACTTCCTCTTCTTGTTACTGGTGACCTCTCCATTGTCCAGCGATCCCGCTTCTCCCATCTCCACGTCGCCAGCCATCCAGTCACGTGATCGTTTCCGAGGCGCGACGGGAGGTCTCATGCTGCCTTCTTCTGCGCTGTGATGACCCGCACTTCTCTCCTTCTTTTTCCGCTCCAGAATGGCCAATCTTTCCAATGCTTCATCTCTAATCGCTCTTTCCACATCTGGGTAGCTCGGGAGCTCCTTCTGCAAGTCCTCCTTGTTCAGGCGAACGACCAGGCTTCGCGTAGTGGCGACAATGCTCGCTGTCCTCGGCATGTCCATGAGAATACCGATCTCGCCAAAGAAGGATCCAGGTCGGAGCTCGGCATATGTACTCTCGCCATCGCGACTTGTGACGCGTACAGAGCCGCGAACGAGCCAGTACATAGCCTTGGCATCTTCGCCTTCTCGGATGATTTCTTGCGAGGGCTGGAATATACTGGGGCGTAGGCTCTTTCCGATTGACAGGAGAAATGATTCTGGAGCGGTCTGGAAGAGGGGAAATGCTTTGAGTCGATCAAGCAGTTCCAGAGGTAATCCTGTATCGGTGGACGAGCCGAGGGGTGAAGACTTGACTGGTCGTGAGGGGTTCAGTTCGGAGTCATAACTTTGGATCAGACTCAATGCATCTGGAGGAGTGGAGGCTCGCAGGGTTTGCGTAGCGCGGAGAGGGTGTCGGCGCATGGTACGCGCGCGCTCGGATGTACGATGGAATCGGGACGAAAGCGTGTGGTTGTGTAGAGCATGGAATTGTCGGCGGTGGGCGGTGTCGGTTTGACGCGTAGCGTGAGCGTAAGCGGTGAGTTGTTCGGCCAGCTCAGTGCACGGCAAGATGCTGCTCTTGCTGCGGCCAGCCGACGCGGCAATGTCTAGCGCTTAATGTGTTTGCCCATGGAGCATGAAGGGCGGGCGAGATGGAGTAGAGTGTTATGGCGATTTCGGTGTTCGGGTGTCTCGTGCGGCGGGCAGGCTTGTCGGTGGTGAAGTAGGTTCGTGGCTCGTTTCGCGCAAGAATGCTGGGCGCCCGAGAAGTCGATGGATGTTTCGCTTGCTCGTGCTGGGGGTGCAGGTGGTATTTCGCGGCGTGGTGATGGGTATGTCGCTACGCAGTTGGGGCAATGCTCACGCAAGGTGGTGAGGAAGGGAACAGAGCTATACAGACAAGCGCGCGCGCAATCCCGCATTCCGTAGCAGCTGTTGTCAATAATCACGGCGCACGGCATGAATCACGGATCATTATGGAATATGGATGCTGGCAGTCTGTCAGATACTCTGTAGCAGCACATGAGTTATCGAATACCGCCGCGCCCCACTCGTCCAAGCGCATGGCGCATGGCGCACGGCGCACGGCGCATGGCGCACGGCAGCAGACGGCCGGCTCTTGCCGTCACCACTAGTCCCAGCCAGTGAACCGCTCGCTTCCAGAATGCTTCCAGCGCGCTTGACTAGTCGGCACGGGCCGGTCCGCCCCAGTCTCACGTGCATACTTACCTAAGCTACCTTTGTTGTCTGAAGTAGACCCTCCTCTGACATCCTTCCGCTCTCTTTCCATAATGCCCGCCCTTCATCAACCCGCTTGTCCTCGTATCCATGACAACGTGTGGAAGTGATTGACCCATATTCTGCAATGCCCAATGCCCAATGCCAGCAGTTAGCAGCCAGCAGCCAGCAGCCAGCAGACGTGTATGTGTAAAGCAAAGCGTGAGCTCGTGAACGAGTCGACGCCTCGCTCGCCGCACCCGCTGTTGTCTTTTGCAGGCAAAAGACATATATGTATACCGTACCACCGCACCACGACCGAGCTCGGAAATCCAAAAATGGAAACATCCTGGTCTGGCACTGCCGCATCGGCCTGTCGCGCTTAGCACATCCAACCGTTGGCATGGCCAATGCCACTTCTTTGCCCTCGCCTTGATTCGTATCGATGACGCTCTCGGACACGTGCCCTTTCCTGATCTACCATCCCGGAGTATCGGACTCCTCGCCTGGAATTTACGATGACTTTGCTCAAGTTTTGGAGTATGAACGCTCGCCCTTCCAGGGGTCAATACGACTAGAGCTTCGAATGTTTGCAAAATATGCGCTCCGATGAGTGCAAAAGCACCTCCGCACCTTCAATAAGAACCTCACCCTGGTATACACATATGCAGCTCTCAATGTATTGCTATTATTGCGCTTCTATTATTGACAAACTTTCTGCGAACAACCACCAACTTGCCGCCAAGCTTCCAAGCTCGACCAAACGGCATCCATGTCCATTGTCCACCCATGCCACGACCCCAACCCGATATGGTAATGTACGAAAGCTTCGCGGTCGAAATACTCGTCGAATGCCAAAGTACAGCCTGCGCATCGTCAACGATGAGCCGCATTTGGACACCATCCCCGCAAGATCCGCTCGCGGACAAGTGATATTCTAAGTAATCCAGTCTGGGCCGGAGCGATGAGAGGAAGAAAAGACATATAAAGAGGTCTTCGTTCGCAGCTGCTGAAGGAGTCAGAACAGATCCACTCAAAACAACAAAACAACACTCCACACTCCGAAAAGCAGTACTACCATCAGACAAGATGCAGATCAAGTTCATCATCAGTGCTCTTGCAGCATTGGCAGTAGCCAACCCAGTCCCAGCAGAGGTACACACCATCCCACAACTCTACCATCATCCATTTCAACACTAACATCATCCCCTCAAAGGAAATAAACGCCCGCGGCATCGATCACGCCAAGATCACCACCATCCGTCTACAATCCTACAACTATGCTTTAACTCAGATCAACCAATATCCCACTGCCGCGCAAATCGCACAAGCCAAGACATGGTGGCCAGCCTATACCTACTCCTTCCCAGAACCAAATCCCGTCTGGCCAACTGATCTTTGGAGCTGGTACTACTGCTACTCCACATACCCTCAGTATACTTACACTTACTGGAATTACTGGAATCCGCTGTGTCCTGACTACACTCCTGTATCCCATAAGTGAGCGGACTTTCGATAATGATAATGATGATAATGATGAATTGGAAAAGGTGGGGGAAAAGAAAAAGGATCACGATTTTAACGATTGTTGCTACGATCTCGATAGATTTTTCCTGTTTTTTTTGTTGTTGTTGTAGAATCCAAAACGTTGCTATCACTTTCAGAGGAAATATGCATTCCTGTTCATTCCCCTAGAAAAGTAGAATAGAATGCCAATCAAGAATTTCAGTCAAGCACAACTACTAGTATCTAGATAGTCCTTCCTCATCATCCTCATCATCATCATTACTACTCCCAACCAACCCACCTCTTAACAACCTCAACCCAATCCTCCCCTCCTTCCTCAACCTCAACCTCATCCTCATCCTCACCTCCTTCCTCATCATCATCATCATCATCATCCCTCTCAAAAATCCCAGCCAAGTCAGACTCAGAATTCCAAGCCGCCAAAAAATCCCGACTCGACTCGAAATCCGCATCATAAGGACTTCCATCCCCAGAAGAAGAAGAAGAAGAAGAATCTCGTTTCTGAAGATCCTCGGTAATAAGCTCTTCATCATACCCCTCCAAACTAAAATCAATTTCCTCTTCTTCCTCTTCTTCTTCTCTTTTCTCAAGAACTCCCTCATCATACCCCTCCAAACTAAAATCAATTTCCTCTTCTACTTCTTCTTCTTCTTCTTCTTCTTCTCTTTTCTCAAGAACTCCCTCATCATACCCCTCCAAACTAAAATCAATTTCCTCCTCCTCACCCGCACCATATTTCGCTTCGAGAGCACGTTTTTGGTGCTCGAGCATTTCTCTCGTTGAAATCGGTTCCCAGTCGCGGGCGGAGAGGAGGTCGTGATCGTAGCCGTCGTCTAGGGAAGTGTCGACGTTGTTTTCGTTGCTGTGGACAGAGACTGCAAGGAGCCAGAGGAGGAGGTAGAGTGAGCCGAGCATTTTGTTGGAAGGAGGGTACAAGTTTTGTGTGTGTGTGTGTGTTTCAGGCAGGGAGGGAGGGAGTAGTATAGCTGGCGAGAAGTAGTTTACTTCGTGTCTCGCTCTGATTTTCTATATGATGTAGTTGCGATGCTCTCTCTATTGAGAGGTTGTGCCGAGATCCGTTTTCGGGCATTGTTCTTTGCTTTCATGTCAGTGTGTCACCGGATCAGAGCTTTAGAGAAGATTGTCAAAGAAAGTGTTGGAGCACGTTGATTGATTGGCTCATCCCCCTTGCGTGCGCAGCGAATGGAAGCATATTGCTCACAGCAGAATCATGGCTAGCTTGCTGTGATGACTACTTTAATGGGCGGTATGCAGGTGAAATATTGTGAGCCATTACTGACATACCAGATCAAGGAATCGAGATGCCACATTCCGAGCAGCAGCGTTCCTGGAATGCAACGTACAATGCATTGTATGGGTATCACGCTTTCTGACCTCAATCAGCTTCCACTTTTGCCTTCTTGCCACTCCCTGCCGGTGTCTCGTCACCACCGCGTTTCCTCTTGCCCTTAGCAGAGGCACCACCCTTTCCGCCCTTAACACGATATGTGCCGTCTGGATCGGCACGTCCTCGCTTCTTGCTTGCGCCTTGAGGATGATCGTCCACAAATGCGAGTTCATCGTCTTCTGCCATTGATGCCGCGCCAGGACTGACGCCTTCACGCGCACGTCCCACAGCTCGATCTCCGACTTGCTTGGCGAGATTTCTCTTACCACCTCCTCGGCCAGAAGTCGGCTTCGTATCGTGCGATGCGAGGCTCTCATTATCATCAATATCGGCGTGACCTGTCTGCTTTGCGTGTCTTGCCAGCCAGTTGTGCTGACTTTGAGGGTTCAGCAACTCAATCTGGCGCTCCACTTCTCTTGGTGTCAAATCTGCCCAGTGCTTGTGAAGACTTGCCTCGCCCTCCTTATCCTTCTCGTCCATCTTCGTGTAGCTGACAGGATCGCCGAGTTTGGCATCAAGTCGCAGCAGGTACGAATCTTCCTGTTCTGCTGTGAGGTATCCCGGAGGCTCAGCACCCTGCAACTCATCCGGGAGTGTGCCATCTTCTGGAAGGCGAGGATGGGGTATGCCGCTTTCTAGGAAGTCGAACGTCGATGTGAGTTGTGCAGCTAGTTTCTTGTCAATTTGCTGTCTGATGACATGCAGATCGAGTTGCGGGATATGCCCTCGTTGCACCGCCATTCTATAGTCTAGCAGCAGCTGATTCGCGCCTTCCGGTGACACATCGCTCGGGACAATATTCGGTATGCTGGCGACTGCTGTGTGCTCTTCGGGAAGTGTGATATTGAAGCGAAGTTCGGGAGGTAGCGCGGGGCTCTGGTTGAGGTCAAGCAGTAGATCGAGCAGTCCACTGTATCGACATTAATATTGCATCTGATATCGATGGTGATGTGCTGCCTTACTCGAGGCTCTCCCTAAGTCGCCTCGCGATGCCTTCCAACTTCTGCTCTTCCTTGAATAAAGACTTGTTCTCTTCCAGTACGCCGTCAAATTTGTGCTTCATCTTGCGGTATTTCTTGCGCCATGACTTATATCGGGGCCGTTCTGGTGCGGCCAGCGACTTTCCTCCTGTCGTCGCGTGTGCCTGCGCTGGGCTCTCTGGGTCCGACATTTTCCGGTATCACTTGGTCCAATATCCGCGTTCGGGTGGTGAGATGAGTCCAGGAGATATCGGATTGTCTAAATGCTGTAGGGCTGGAAGTGACGCGAGCTTGTGATTGTCGTTGGAGACGTGGTTCTAGTTCTAGCTGGTGAACGAGCAAGGCGCGACTTGCCGAACTCCGAAGTGGTCTGTGCACGCGCTACAGTATTGCAGGGCGGGAGCATTCATCTCGTCCTGACACCGCATCTGCATAACACCTGGCTTGACGGTTTCAGCCTATAGGTATAGGAGCAGGTGATATAAGATCCGATCATCCCTCTGCAAGAAAGCTGGTAAACCCATTCTCCCGAATTTCTCAGGCGCTTTTGGGCTGGGGAACACTTCCAAGGCTTGATCTGGTCACCACCACTTCATAATCGCTATGGCATCAACAGAATCTACAGAAGATGCAGACGAGAAGTGGTGCAGAGAGAATGGCTTGCCGTCAATCGATCAGCCTTTTCTCCAAAAGTACCTCGATGGCAGGGATGCTTTGGTAGCGCAAGAAAAGCACCAACGAGCTGATCATGCTTTCCGAGAAATGATGACCCCTATGGCTAAAGAAGCAGCAGCAGTCATCTCAGCGATCAGATTCCAAGAAGAGCAAACGTTGTGGAATTCAGAATTTGAAGACAGCATAGCCAAGACCACAGATCAGCCAATCTACCCTGGCATGATGTTCTCCTTGGCCAAGGATAGAATGGAGACGAGCAAGCTCTGGCAAATAGTGAGAAAGATGCCAAAGGGCTGCTTACTTCATTGTCATCTGCATGCTACTGGTGATCTGGATTGGCTCATCGAAGAGGCTTTTTCTACCCCGGGTATCTGCATTCTGGCGGAGACATCGTTACATACCATTGACATTCGACAAGACCATCGCGTCCCATTTCTGTTCAAATTTGCGAGTAAGGAGTTGCAATCTGAAGGACCGCCCTTATGGTCTGAGTCTTACAAGTCCAACGATTTGATCCCGATCAAGAGTGCCGCAGAAAGCTTCCCAGAAGGTAGCACTGAAGGCTTCAAAAAGTGGGTCAAGTCTCGAATGACGCTGTCGGCATCGGATGCAATTTCACATCACTTGGGACCGAACGATATCTGGTCCCGATTCATCGCTTGCTTCGGTGTCATCAAGGGCCTCACCAATTACGAGCCCATCTTCCGAGGCTTCCTCAAACTATTCTTTCGCGGCCTGCACCAAGATGGCATCAAGTGGGTTGACATCAGGTGCGACTTCAATGCGAAGTTTACGCGAGAGGGACAAGATGAGCCAGAGGCTGATTACATACGATGGTTTGAGGTCCTGGATGAAGTGCTCGAGGAGTTCAAAGCCTCCGAAGAAGGCAAGGGCTTCTGGGGAGCGACGGTCATCTGGACAAGCATTCGACAATTTGGACCAAGATACATCATGGAGGATATGCAGCAATGCATCGACACGAAAGTAGAGTTCCCCGATCTCTTGCTCGGATTCGACTTTGTCGGACAAGAAGATATTGGCCGTCCACTTATAGACCTCACACCCGAGATTTTCTGGTTCAAGAAGAAATGCGCCGAGGCGGGCGTAGACATCCCATTTTTCTTCCACGCTGGTGAGACGCTTGGTGATGGCGACAGTGTAGACGAGAATCTCTTTGATGCTGTACTGCTTGGAACGAGGCGAATCGGGCACGGCATTTCTTTATATCGACACCCACTACTGATAGAAATGATCAAGGAGAAGAAGATCTTGATCGAGTCTTGCCCGGTCAGCAACGAGGTCCTCAGATACACTGGCAGCATCAAGATGAACGTCCTGCCTTCCCTCATTTCGCGAGGCGTACCCTGCTGCCTGGCGAACGACGATCCGGCGATACTTGGGCAAGGCACCAACGGCATGACACATGATTTCTGGCAGGCATTGCAAGGCTGGGAAAATCTTGGACTTGCTGGATTGGCAAGTCTGGCAGAGAACAGTATCAGATGGGCGAACTTTGAGGAATGCACAGCAAAAGAATGGCAGCAGGATATCAAAGACGGCGCTTACGGGAAAGGTGTGAGGGCAGAGAGGATGCGGGAGTGGGCAGCTGAGTTCGAAAAGTTCTGTGCTTGGGTGGTCCAGGAGTATGGCGCTGATATTGATGAGAACAGCCTGGACTGAGCGCTACTACAAAGAAGAGTGGGATATGATGCTAACGAAGAATGATATTCAACCAGAAAGAAGATACTAGACTTCAACAGGCATACGAATAGAAGTGGCACAAGATGTCGCGAAACTGCTCCAACAAGAACACCCCAGACAGCCCCATCAAAATCTGTTTGGTCAAAGCGGGCCCAGCTCATAGACGGCGTCAAGCACTCATGCATCACTTTGCTTCGAGCTTTTGCTTGCGTCTAGCATATTCAGCTACTATCGTCGCCATAGACTTACGCGTGCTCAGGACTGAACAATTTGTGGAGCGGTTACTTCGTTAGCCTGCTTCACTGCTTTCCGGCTTTATTCACTTCTCTCGCACGTGCCATGCAACGGCGGAAACACAGTTCTCTGCCATAATCTTTCTATTTAAACGACTGTTTCCTTCTGTCTTTGCTTATTTACCTCTCTTGCAGTCTCAAAAGACAACCCCCAGATTCGATCCACGACAAGACCCGTCGCTTCTGCGATGGCGCCGGTACACACAAGGAAGAGGCCTGCGTCAAGGACCCTGCCAGCGCAAACTACGGACTCACTCTTTCGCAATTGTCCGAGAAGAACAAGCAATCGACCGTGCCGCTATCGCCGCGCACCTCGACTACCAAATGCAACTTCTGCCATCGCACCGGCAACAACAAAGCAGAGAACTGCGTCAAGAACCCTTCCAGCGTCAACTTCGGCCTGCCACTCTCTAAGGTCCTGGAAAAAAAGGCTGGCAATCACCTAATCAAAGTGTAAGTTCGAGTCTCTCTCATTCTATCTGTCAAATATCAAGTGCCTCTGACATGAACTAGCAACCGCGGCCACTACATTCCTCGTCCGCCGCCAGCTGAAACTCACGGCTGGAGCACTTGGGGCTGTCGAAGAAGAGGCTCGCGTCGAGTCGTTCAAGACTAAAGAGAGCTACGAGCAGCAGAAGTTCGCCATGGAAGAAGCCAAAGAAGACCAAAGGTCCATCCGAATGCACCCTTAAAGAAACATTCAAGCGCACTAGCGGACGGACTGTTGGTGACAAGCTCGGTGGTAAGCGGATCTGTGAAGAAATCTCTCGCATCGAGCGAGTCATCAAAGTCGGCGGAGTTGCTACGCTGCCCACGATTCCCGAAGCAGAGCAGATGGAGCCTGAGGTGAAAGGAGGACGTCGTGGTAAGTCTGCCTCGATATGACTCCGCTACGACACTATTAATCTGAGAGACATTTCCTGGCAATTACCACAGGCTCCTGATGAAGCTCACGAGCATGCTCCCGTGGTCGAGAAGAAGAACACCGTCGTGCCGCAACATCTGAAGCCGAAAGGAACTTCCATGCTCTGCGTTGCGTATATTATATTGGAAGTTTGGAGTCGCTACGAAACGCTGGTCTTATTCTACAGGGTTTGAGGACTGGTGTATTGCGTAGGAATACATAATACCATGACCTGATGAGAATATGTCTCACGATGTTGGGATCCTGTAGTCCCGTACCGTGACTGTATGGCATACCTAGTGAGATGAATGAGAGCCTACCTCACTACGTATTTGAACGAGCATGCGGTCCAGCATCAAGTGAGATCAACAGCGGTTCGCGATGAGACAGGGCGAGTTCTTGTCACACCTGGGCCAAGGACTCTTCTGAAAGCGTGAGCTTATTCATGAATCCCGTCTGGGAATCCTCTTTCAGTACAAATCCAAGAACAGCAAGCTCGACCGCTTCCATAACCACGATGAGAGTTTCAACATGGGACCGATGACGACCATTCGCTCTCGAGCTGTGCGTCGGCACGCCATTATTTGCAGACTGCCTCCCGCGAAGACACTGAAGCCGCACGGATCTCTCCACGATTCGTGAGTCTTGTTGACAGCGGCAAAGCCCAGAATCGTGTGCCTAATCACGCCGAGAAAATGATCAAGTCACGCACGTGCTCGAAATGTCCATTGTCGAACTCCGATCTCGTCAGCTGGAAAAGAGCTATGAACACACTCCTCTAAGCCAGGCGTAGAGCTCCGACACAAGAAGATGTAGTGCAAGAGGACTCGTAGTCCGTAGGTCCATGATGGCTTCATAGTAACAAGTGTGGCCGGCTAGAACCTTACCGATTCGATCTTTGCGCGACGAAACAGTTCAGCGTCTTGATGATCCGCGTACAGAACCTTCCAACCGCTCGGATTGATTCGATACCTGCGAGGGATGTAAAGCTGACTGTGTTTGTATGTAGGAGCGGCGTCGACATGTCCAGATCATCGCTGCCCGGTTGGCTATCTGGAACCTTGGTCCGCTTCTGTGGCGAGGGGTGCTTGTGTACAGTGATGTTGGTGGGTGTATATAGAGTCCAAAATCAGAGAGACAAAGAGGCCGACAGCGTTCTGAAGTACGCCATGTGTGGCGACCAAGGACATGTTGTCGACAGAGACCTGCAACAACTGAAGTGAGGAGGTCCGAATCGCTTTAACAGTCTGGACCAGAGCGGCGGATACTAGCATGATCTCTTCATCTTCGAAGCGGATAAGGCCTGGCAGCGACTTCTTCGAGATGGTTGCGAGGATGGTCTTGCCCAGCTTCTCGATACAGATTTTTGCCACACGCTTGCCAGCGAAGAGTACAAAACCGAGGATATCGAGAACTTCTTCGATGGCCGGCAGACTATCTGTTGAGTATAGCTGGCTGGGTCCGTGCTTCCGGATCGGGTGTCGCGCTGATGTCCACTTCTGTCAGCCGTCTCTCGGATTCACGAAATTCCAGGTCTGCATACAGCCCTGGAGTCGCCGAGGCATCGCGAATCCTGGCCAGGGAATCGATATCCAGAAATGCAGGACTGCAAGCATGGTGCTGCCAAAGATTGAGCTGGCCTTGTCAAGTGGGCAGCGAGAATGACAAGATGCTGAGCTCGCCGCGAGTGCCAGAAGAACTCCTGGGACGGTCCTTGCTAGCTGCGAAGAGGACATCTTTGTCTCTCACGGTATCGCTGCGGAGGACGTTGTGATTCTTCTCGACAGCTGTGCTAGATGGCAAGCTCAACATGTCCAGCATCGCCTAGGGCAGCGAGGCTGTCGCCGGTGAAGGGGAGAGTCTCGATGGCCAAGCGCTAGGCCTCATTGACAGAGACCTCGCCATCTTCCGATCGGCGGAAAACTGCTGCGCGAGCGACTTCAGTTTAGCCTAGGCTTGTCTAAGTTTGTGTTTGTAATCATTTGAAGTGTTGTGTATACTGTTGTAACGAATGACCAGAGTTAAGAAGCCGTGGCAATGTTGAGCAAAAGTACGCGCTATTTCACTTGGCCTGACCGACGTCTCGATCATCGTCGAGCAAGCTATCAGGCTGCGCTCCGGCTTCTGAGTGTGCCTGTAACATTCGGAATGGACTTTAGAATATCATCACTCGATGCTGTGAAGTGCTCTTGATCTCGCATATCACAGTCCGTCCAGACCGCCAGCATCTTCGGGTAATGGCGTCTGTGTGTAGAGTAATTGGAGTTTTGTGTATACGATGGTTGCAAGAAAAGACCAGAATGAGGTCAGTGTGTAGTCCAAGAAAGAAACGAACATGTTGAGATCGGCCTGGTGGTGTGGGAATCAGTTGGTCTACCTTCACTTCTGACATCCGCGTTGAACTTACCGCAACCCATGCCCTTCCAGCCAGCAAGATCGGTCATTTCTGCGAAGCTGTAACTATCCCAGCCAGCCCATCACTTTTCTTTTCTGCTGAGATGTGGCGATGAGCGGTGGCTGGGGTAGAGATCGGATGGAAGCAGGTATGCGTTGCCCATGCTCTTTTCTGGCAACACAAATGGGAAGATTCAGGGGAGATTTGATGGGTCCGTGAGTATCATCTCTGTTCTTGCCGCTGGTCCTGGATCGCAATTCGGCTGCTGGCGAGGGTTTGTAGGCAAGATACCAGGGACTCAGGGAGATGCACCCGTCGTGAATGGCCGCTGCATCGGAGCGCGGCTTTCGACCTCATCTTGCATTTTTGGTGGCTGGAGCTCATTACCGCTGACCACCACCAATGCGAGCTCTAGACCTGCTTCAGACATAGGAAAGGACCTTAGGTGAGCGCAATTCGACCATGTATATGATAACTCCATGCGCAGTTTGCCGCATCCCACCCAAATATACACATGTCGCTTGGAACACACCTTCTTGCCTCCCTGCTCCGCGTACGGATAGCATCTGAACTCATCTCGACCTCTTTCACGCCCACCCTGATCTTTTGCATCTACGAGAGCGCCTCTTCCGCTTCCTTAGCAGCCTGCTTGGCGTTTGCGCCCGCCCTCCAGATTCGTGCTACAGCGGCGGTCAAACCGACGTCGTTGGTCTCAAACTCATACCAGCCCCAGCCGACAATGCCGACTGCGAGAACATTCAACCAGTCAAAGGCTTTTCTCCAGCGGGGTGCTCGCCACGTCGGAATGTAATCGGTAATGACAGATCTGAAAGCACGTGTCAGTAGTGATTCTTTGCTGTGAAGTAAATTGGTGAAGCATACTGGAATCCAATGTATGTATGCAGAATAATCAAGCCGATCAAAGTGCCGTCAAGCAATGGGTTCAAAGATCCAACTGCAAAAGGCATGATAGTCACTGGAATTAAGCCTACTGAGACGAGTCTGCATGATGTCTGTTAGCATTCCCATCCGATGCTTCCAATATCGCTCCACGCGATCTTGCGTTTCCCATCGCATACCTCTCGGCAGTCCAGTGATAGCTTCCATGGCTGGGATGCGGTTCGGGCACCTTGCTTGGATCGTTCACGGTTCCCTTAATGACCTGTGGCATAGGCGGCAGAATCCTCCTGGCAGCAGATGTCTGGAAAGCTGCTCTTTGGACTGCCCATGTCGGTCTCGAAGTCAATTGCGCTGCTTGTCGGAGGGTGGAGTATGCGCGCTTTGACGAGAGTTGCTCGAGCTGGCGGAGCATCGCGGGACGGAGAGCGGAGGAGGCCATGATGGCGTTGTCGTGGTGGTGGAGAGAGGTGAGAGGTGAGAGATGGGCAGACAGATACTCGGATTGCAGTCCTTCGTCGTCAAGGATCCCAAACACCTCGGGAATAATCGCCTTGGTCAGCTGAATTGTCATTGGCTCGCTTTGTGGTATGGAGTTTTGGCACAGCTATATGAGAAGTGAGTGAGTTGAAAGCATCTATCTCTTCAAATGCTGTTGTGCAGATATACACCAGCTCAATCGCCTAGTAGTTGATCACATATCACGTTTTCGATAATTTCGCAAAGAGACGCTGGAGCTGTGTGGCATATAGAGGAATTCGCTGTACACACATTTTGTCCGCCGGCTCGCCGCCCGCGACGGAACGCTGAGAAAGTGTTTGAATGTTTGAGCTTCAGTATTCAGCCATATCCAACCGCATCCCTCGCGCACCACACACACCCGGCTATGGCATCACGAAGGCTCGCGCTGAGCCTACAGACTGGTCTCCGCGCTCAGAGAGCCATCAACGCCGTCAAGCCGCGATCCACCATTACCCGCCGCG
This sequence comes from Pseudocercospora musae, assembly GCA_001578225.1. Lineage (NCBI taxonomy): Eukaryota > Fungi > Ascomycota > Dothideomycetes > Mycosphaerellales > Mycosphaerellaceae > Pseudocercospora > Pseudocercospora musae. Next base: position 19,239 of record LFZO01000522.1, read on the forward strand.
CCCTCGCAACTCCTGTTAATAATGGAGCCACGACCGAGTCCACCACATTGAGCAACGGCTTCACCGTACGATGCCATTGGCCCCCGAAAATCATATCAAGAGGTAGCACAGCTGACCGACACTGTCCAGATCGCGACCGAGTACTCGCCATATGCGCAAACCTCCACTGTCGGAGTCTGGATCGATGCCGGCTCGCGCGCAGAGACTGACAAGACCAATGGCACCGCACACTTTCTCGAGCATCTCGCCTTCAAGGGCACGCAAAAGCGCAGCCAATCGCAACTAGAGCTCGAGATTGAGAACATGGGCGGTCACCTCAATGCCTACACTTCCCGCGAAAACACCGTCTACTACGCCAAGTCCTTCAACAGCGATGTCCCTCAGTCTGTCGACATCCTCGCCGATATCCTCCAGAACAGCAAGCTCGAGAACTCTGCTATTGAGCGCGAGCGAGACGTCATTCTCCGGGAACAGGAGGAGGTCGACAAGCAGTTGGAGGAAGTGGTCTTCGACCATCTCCATGCTACTGCTTTCCAAAACCAGCCGCTCGGCCGCACCATTTTGGGACCAAAGGAGAACATCCTCAGCATCTCGCGTGATGACCTGACAAACTACATCAAGACCAACTACACTGCTGACCGCATGGTCTTGGTTGGCGCCGGTGGTGTCCCACACGAGCAGCTTGTCAAGCTTGCCGAGCAGTACTTTGGCAACATCCCCGCATACAACCCGAACGCCCAGAACAACGCCTATGTACGAGGCCTTGACTCCAAGCCAGACTTTGTTGGATCTGAGGTCCGGATACGAGACGACACCATGCCCACTGCCAACATTGCCATCGCAGTTGAAGGTGTGAGCTGGAAGGACGACGACTACTTCACTGCTCTCGTCACTCAGGCCATCGTTGGCAACTGGGATCGCAGCATGGGCAACTCGCCATACCTCGGCAGCAAGCTTTCAACCTTTATCCACGACCACAAGCTCGCCAACTCGTTCATGTCCTTCTCCACATCATATTCTGATACCGGTCTTTGGGGTATCTACATGGTCACCGACGCAGTCACCCGAATTGACGATCTTGTCCACTTCACCCTCCGAGAATGGTCGCGTCTCTCCTTCAACGTCACTGAAGCCGAGACCGAGCGCGCCAAGCAGCAGCTCAAGGCTAGCATTCTCCTGTCCCTGGACGGTACCACTGCAGTCGCGGAGAACATTGGCCGACAAATCATTACCACTGGACGCCACTTGAGCCCCGAAGAGGTGGAGAGAGTGGTTGGCAGCATCACGGCACAGGACGTTATGCGATTTGCACAGACCAAGCTGTGGGATCGTGATGTTGCTGTTTCCGCAGTTGGACAAATCGAGGGTCTTCTCGACTACAACAGAATCAGAGGTGACATGAGCCGAAATCTGTCGTAGAGGAGGAAAGATCCCCGATGAGGAAGACTGCGCTACAGGAAGCGTGGATAGACCAATGGAGCGCATGCAAGCAAAAGGAGAAACACAGTGTAACCTCATAGAAATGCCCTCCGCACGACTCCGCTTCCACTTGGCTGTTTGTAGGTAGGCTGAGGGGGAGCGGTGGATGATCTGTTTGTGTATATCTAGCAGCGCCTGACCAATTTTTGCCATCACTTTTCATTTCTCAAGGCAAGTACGAAATGTGATGAGAGAAGATGACTTTTGAAGCAGTATCGCGCATCTAGACCGTCAGACGAAATATCACATCGGCATGCGAACAACCTCTTCCAGCGATCTGCATCAGCCTTCTCCGTGTGTGCATGAAGCCGACGCAGTCTCGATTGACAGGGAGTCCGGAAACAGCAACACCGTCGGTTATGGCGCTGCAGCATAATGCTTATAGCATAATGCTTGGCTTGGCCGGCTCGAGAAGTGCATCTCGCGTAGGGAGTGCTTCCGGCGGAGATTTCAGGTGTTTCGTCTTGAATACATGTGAGAACTCGAGGCTGATGGCTGTGGTGATGAGGTATGTATCCGCATGCTGGCTGCATTTGAGAAGTCGAGGCTGATGGGTGTCAATCATGTAGAGGCTGCCGATGATGGATGGTCGTCTGGCGTGGCGATCAGATATGTGACCCTTGTCTACCTAAGCAGGTGCATATTAATCCTTGGCAAGTTCGTGATGGAATTGGAGGATGTAAAGCGAGATTTATCCGCGACCCACGGAACTACGACAACACACACACACACACACACACACACACTCTCTCTCTCTCTCTCTCTCTCTCCCTCCGTCTCTCTCTCTCCCCCTCCGTCTCTCTCCTTGACGGTGTTTGTTTTCTTTCGTTCTTTTGCTGCTGCTGCTTAATTCTTCACCACCACCGAAATGCGCTTTTCGTCATTGCTTTTCGCGGCGATCGCTCTTGCCCAGCAATATGCCGGCGACACTATCAGCGCCGGCTTACCTACCATTGCAGGCGCCGAGGTCGCCTTCTTCAAAATCCCGGACACTACTGGCGCCAATGACCATCTTACTTTAATCAATTACTATTCTCATGGCTCGGATGGCACCCGTATTGTGGAGGCCAACATTCAGAGGGCGATTATTGTGCTGCATGGACTTTTGAGGGATCCCTGGAATTATGAGAATGACGTGAGTTGGCGAATTTCGCGTTTTGGGGAAAGACGGAATTGGAAAAGTTGATGGGAAGAGTCGGGTTCGCTGTGGCGAGAATGTCGAGTTTGTTGGAGGACGGAGCACGATTTCGACTGGAAGACTTTGGTGAGGAGGACCAGAAGCATTACTGACGGGCTTGCAGATGCTCACGGCCCTGGCACAAGCTCACGCGGGAAACGCCAACATCTCCACTGACTCCGTTGCTGTGATTGCGCCATACTTCACCAATGGAGCCGACAAGACCTTCGGATACCCATGGACTGAAGGCCTCGAAGCCGGTCGAGGCAGCACATCGAACGCACTCGTCTGGTCTGGCTCTCAGTGGTCCGCAGGTGCCAACAACCAGTACCCAGTCTCCAGCACCAACACTTCCAGCTTCTTCGTCCTCGACACTCTGATCAGCTATTTTGATGACAAGACGCTCTTTCCGAACCTGAAGCAGATTGTCGTCGCCGGTCATTCGATGGGTGGGCAGATGGCGCAGAGATACGCTTCGGTCTCCACTCTGCAGACGGCAAGCCCGGTCACGTACTGGATAGGCAATCCTAACAGCTATGCCTGGTTCAGTACTGATCGCCCTCTGTCGACTGCCGCCTGTGCCAAGTACGACAAGTACCGTGAGGGCTACGCCGACTACGACACTTACGGTGATGCCATGACTTACGGCAGTGCGTTGGTGGCACAGGGTCGCGAGGCCATCGGCTACAACTATGGACAGAAACAAATCGCGTATGCACGCGCGCTACTTGACCATGGAGACCACTCAACTGACTGCGCTGCGAGCACGACAGGTGCCGATCGGCACGAGCGATTCTTCTTCTACATCAAGGCCTTCGCGCCATCTTGTACCGAGCCAGCGGGTGCAAACTGCGACACTGTCGACCTGATCAACGTCTCTCACGACAATGGCCTGATGTTCAACTCGCCTGCCGGCCAAGCACGACTCTTCACCGACAACTTCTACGGCGATGGATCTCGAGCTTTCGACTTTGGTTACCCCCGTAAGCAGGAAGGCGACAATCCCTACCCAGACCCAAGCCAAGTCGGTATCTCAGGAAAGACCATCACGGGCAACTGGAACGGCATGACGTATCAAGGCTGCTGGACCAACCAAGACCCCATCACGCCCTCCGCCCTCCCAATTCTGCTCTACGACAATTCCGGCAACTCCATCGAAGGCTGCACAAGCGGCTGCCAAGGTGCAGGCTACGCGATCGCTGGTGTACAGAACAGCACGCAATGTCTCTGCGGCAACGCACTCAACTCGCAAAGCGCAGTACTAGTCGTCGACAGCAGCTGCAGATTACCTTGTCCCGGCAATGGGTACGAGATTTGTGGTTCAAACAACAGACTCAGTATCTTTTCGGCCACGTATCCGGCGTTTGAGTAGTGCTCTTTCCGGGATGTGAGGCCGAAGGGCGGGCTTTGATGTTTATAGATGGGACATGAATGCTGGCTGGGCAATGTGAGGATATGCATTCAGACTTCGGCACTCTACGAACATCAAAGAGGTTCCGGATAGCTTTGAGATGTATATATGTGTTGTGGGAAATCGATAGAAATCGTTTTTTTCTCCTTTCAATTCGGATTATCGTCTATTAATATTAGGATCAAGTCTAGATTCCTTTTCAAAATTTTAGAGATCTAGTTAGCTTATTAGATAAGTCTATAAATACTAGGCTTAAATATCTAGCTAGATAGAGTCTATATCTAATACTATACTAAAGATAGCGATAATGTTAGCTATAATTAATAGTAGATCTAGCTATAATTATTATAGTATATTTTAAATAATAAACTAGAATAAATTAAAACCCCGCCTACTTTCTAATTTAGGATTATTAGATATTATAGACTTTAAAAGCTAGTAGATAGACTTTAAAAGCTAGTAGAAGATAGTTAACTACTTAGGATTTCTTTTAATTAGTAAAGACTCTCTAGAAGCTTACTAAATAATATCTATCTAATTATTAGTAGATATTATATCTCCTAATACTAGAAGGTAAAGTTATTAAACCTTTCTTAGATACTAAATTCTAGATGCCTCATTCGGGCAAATGATCAATTAGTTCCATATGACCTGAGTTTAGGCTATAGAGCTCGCCACACGAAAAGAACGCATCCTTCATTCCTACGAATCGTGTCGAGCCATGTCTATTGGAAAGGATCCTACCGACTTCAAACTCCGCCACGCGACCGAACAAGACGTAGATTTCATACTCGCAGCCTTCGATTCCACCTAGAATCCGTCGGCGCTGGCGCAATGTGGGGCAGTAGCAAGAATCCATTCTCCACACGCGATGGCTTAAACAAAAAGATATCGCAAATTCAGTGCACAGATCTTCGGGCGAGGTCGTCTTGATCGCCGAAAAAGGTGATGGCAAAGTCGGCGTAGCTAGAGTCACGTATTCATTACCCCACGAGCAGAAAGAGCTGAGTGGTAGGTTGGAGGAAGAGTTGTTGTATCTTGAAGTTTTGGTAAGTGACTATAGGGTTGAGGAGAGGTGGAGGAGAGGGTGGGGAGGAGCATTGGTCTGCGCTCTGGCTGATAGAGGACGAGCTATGGGGAACAAGAGCCTGTGGGAAGAGCCTATGGGTTGATTGTTGGACTGGTAATGGAGACGGCTTGGTTAGGTGAGTTTCGCATGTGCTTGTTGATGCGGAGATCTGATATGGGTTGTGTAATAGGTACTTGAGAGACTGGGCTTCGAACAGGTCGGCAATTTCCGAATTGAGAGGAAGAAAACTGGTGGATTTTGGCCGGGTTCGTCGTTGAAGATGAATCTGGATCGGTGAAGATATGCTGGCTCTACATCTATTGAGCGGATCTGATCCTCTCCAGAAGCTTCAATGTGAGACCGGGCTGTCTATCCGTGGTATTTGCCTGCGCGGATGGTCAGCACAATGCTCTGCGTAGAAAAAGACCTCGCATACCTGGAGTCGTATCCTGTGTCGTTGCATCAACCGTGGTCGCGCCGCCAGTCTTCGCCATCCCACAAGTCGTGTTCTCAGGCCAGTCGCACCACTTCTGGTTATCGTTCCACAGAAGCCCGCTTGGACAAGGCATCTCGTGAACGATACCTGTCGAGTAGGAGCCGTCTGCCGGCGAGCATTGAATGTATCCGTTGCATGTCTTCGGGTTGGGGTACAAGCAGTCTTTCGGCCCCATGCATTTTGTCGTCTGGATATCAACAGAAGGGCACACGAAAGCTGGCGTATCGTCCCGTACGTATGTCGCTCGAGCATAAGAGGTCGCGGCTAGCGTCAGAGTGGCTAGCAGTGCCATGCTTGTTATCGGAAGCATTGCGATATGTCTTGACGGAGAGTCTCTTCGATAGATGGAATGCTTATGCACGTACGCAAAAGGGTCGGCAGAGGCAGCTTCAAGATCTCTCGAAGGTCAGGTGTCTTATTAGTTATATAAAGCCCTTTGAACCCATGTCCAGCCGCGCGGGCGCGGCTCGCAGGGTGTTATAAAATTGCTGCTTCCATGTTTGGACTCTTGGCGCTGCCGGATACGACACTCAAAACATGTTGGCGATGGAGATCAATGAGTTCCGAGCCGGTTCTCAACTCTCAACTCCACGGCGACTTCTGACTACTATTCACATATAGTTAGCAGCTGCCTAGAAATTTTTTCGAGATCCAACGAAACCTCGCAAGTCTTTTATTTACCCTTTATCCCAAGAGCGGCTCTATGGAAAAAAAGTCTCTACAAGCATCCGGTTATTATTTTACTATGTTCGCGAAAATCCTCGAGCCGGGATAGGCATGACATCGAGACGAAGAAGTGGTATAGGTAGTAGTTGCATCGAAAGTAATAGATGTAATAAGCCTCAAGAACCATGTTTCTTCTGCGGCGGAAACACCAACATATGGCGTATGCCAGTCAGCCGCAGCTTATGATCCTTGACTGACGTTGTCTGACCATGAACCACGTATTTTATTCTTTCTTGCATGTTAGATCAGTACTCACTCAATCGGTAGTGATTGGCATGAAAATTGCGGCGACAAGGTAGATGGCAACTGATTCCTGTGTACTCCTGTGCAAGTATATACTGTCGATGTATGTACCTGCTCAAAGCTGTATGGGTATATCGCCACCTCCAGAAGTCCACTAGCAATTAACTCACTCATAAAACCAATACTCAGCCGCATAAGGAACGTGTAATTGAAATCCCTCCTCATCACAAATCTCAGGCGCAACCCCAGCTGCGGTTTGCACACGATACACAGCCTTGACGCCATGCGTTCTTCCGCTCCCATTATCGACGACGTATAACCAGTCCACGGCTCCCAGGCCATTGGACCCACGGTAAGCATCCTCGGGCGCATCAGCAGAGGCGATTTTCTTGCCCGAGAGGAAATCACCGAATTTTGTGACGTCGAAGTTGGGGGTTTGAGTTGCATTGACTTGGTCGAAGAAGTGGTGACCAGCTTGGGCTGAGATTTGGTGTGCTGCGCAGCGGGTGAATTCAAGGCAGCAGCGTTCGAAGGATTTGATCGAGGAGGAGGAGGAGGAGGAAAAGCTGTCGTCTGTTTGTGTGTGGGTGATGTCGTAGAGATCTGCTACTGCTCCTGCGGAAGGTGTGGTTTGGACCCAGGTCTTTGAGGAATCGCAGGTGTAGTTTTGGTAGCCGAGGCCAAGGAGAATGTACTTTGGCGATCCGGTGGGTGTTGGGATGGGCTTCTCGCCGTCGTTGGCGATCTTGTTCAGAGGAAGAGTTGCTTTTTCTTCGCGAGGCCAGTTGCTTGACGATGGGATGCTGTAGGCATTTGAGATTGCAGATATCGAGGCCAGAGCCAGCAGGGAGTAGAAGAAGACCATTGTTCCTGCACGACAGCGGAAATGGACACTAGATGAATGCAGTTCTGAGTCTGGATGTGGAGATGGTCTTACAATGAAAGAGTTGTGGGAGATGTCTGTGCCGTGGAGGATTGGTACAATGGGACAATAGCAAACTTAGACTTGCTTTGGCATAGAAGCATGTGCCAGTGCCCTCACGCCGCAGCAGGATGCATCAGATGTGCGTGTGCAGATGTGTGTAGGCAAGGCGAGCGTGTCTTGCTGACTGCGGGTCGGTGTTGTTGGTGGCACATACAAGCTTATAGGTAAGTGAGAAATGCTCGACGACGGGCTGAGAATAGACAGCAAGTGAAGCAGCCCTCAATCTTTCTTGATCCTCATGTCGTAGCTTGGAAGTGCCAGTGGTGGAGTATATCTACTTTCTACTTTGCCGCGTACTAAGGGTTGGCTTTTACCTATCACTCTCGGTCCGTAGAGCCGCGATCTTCGAGAATATGCTTTAGGGGTGCCAAGAGTAGCTTTCTTAGCAAACTTAGTATGTAGATACTCTTTAGACTATATAGAATAGTACTAATAGTTCCAATTTGTCTAAACCTATACCGAGGTATCGATTAGGATTAAGAACAAGGATATTCTATAAGCCGCTAAGCCTTAATAGTTCCTCGCGAGGATCATACGACTCGCCTAACTACCGGTAAGCCGCCTAAGCGACTAGACACGAGTCTAACTAAGGAGGTAACCGCTATAGCTAAGAAGAAGCCTATTTTAAAGATACTCGAGAAGCTAATTACGCTACTACCGGTTAATAAGTCTAGGAAGAAGCCTATAGCTTTAGCTATACCGCTAATTAATTAAGTAAATAATGGCTCTACTATAGGCGCTACGGCTTCCGATACTAAGGAATAAGCGCCTAGTAACGTTAGCGATAAGATAGGAGATACTTCCTTTAAGTCTTAGTCGACTTAGTCTTCTTCCGTAACTAATAAACTAAAGGCTCTCGGTTATAGTAATATAGCCCTTACGCCTAGGAGCTACATTCGAGAGCGGCTTACTAATAAGAAGAGACTCGTTTTAATAGACTATAGAGGATACTAGTATCTTATAGATACTATAAAGAAAACTAAAGAAGATAGGTAGGTTACCTTAAAGCGTAATGTCTATAACGTTATAGATCTAGTCGAGGGTTAGAATAGATATAAATAAGTAGGTAAAGTAACTAAGAAGTATAGCTTAGAGCGCTATTTAAAGGTAACTTTATCGGCTTATTATAAGGGGGTTAAAGAGAAGGATTATTATTAAGAGACCTAGCTATAAGTATTTAATAATAATAATAATAATAAGGCTATAGAAGAAGATAAGGCTTATAGCTATATCCTTAACTATCTCGGTTGTTAGATTAACGAGGAGTTACTAACTAACCCTTAACTCGATATATTCTTCTATACTAAACTAAGGCCTATTACCGTAGGTCTAGTTAGCTTAGCGTAGAGGCAAGGTACGGCTACTAGTAAGAGACCTCTTAGTAAGACGCTAGGTTAGTAGTAAGCCGCTCTTACTAACGTTTAAGTAATAGAACTAAACGAGAAGGGTAACTTCGAGGTTAATATTCGAGCTTACTTTATATATAATCTTAGTACTTGTCGTAATATTAAGATTAAAGAACCTAAGACCTACTACTAGCGTAATCTAGACAAGTAAGACGTACCTAATAAGTACTAGCTTATAACCTCTAAAGTAATTAAATTACTAGTAAGACTAATCGCTTAAGGCTACTAGAAATTTAGCGATCTAATATATATAGAGGTTCTTGTAATAATAATTAAGCTATACTTTAAGAGAGACTTTACTAAGAAGGTCGCTAATTAGTTAAAGAAGAAGGGCATTACTAGCGGTTATAGCGAGGGTCCTAAAGCCTATAAGATCTAGGCTCCTATTAATATTATCTTTAGAGATAAGGTAGCGGCTAATTTATAAGTAGCTATAGGACCTAGATTTACGCCTACGACTCCTTCGAAGATACTAGCTCGTACCCTACTAAGACTAGGTCTTATAAAGGATATATCGTTACTAATAGTACTACTAAAAGGGTTAAGAGAGGATAAGGAGCTATAGATCGAATTCTTCTAGTAGATACTCGAGATATCGCTATTTAATAACTTAGTAGAAATGCGAGCTATATAGAAGACCTATATCGACGAGGACTTCGACCTTATTACTATCGCTAATATAAGTAAGAAACAATAGTAGGAAGAGTTTAAAATAAGGGCTAGTACGAGGTATAGGATAAAGGAAGTAGTCGAGAAGTTCTAAATACTAAAAGCTAATAAGATTATAGCGGCGGAGCTAGCCGGAGCTAAGGATACTATATAAAGTACGAATCTAGGCTTTACTTCTTATAGTACTATATAACGTTAATACTATTACTTTTTATAATCATTATAGGCGTAGACTAATTAGACTAAATACATCTTATATATCAAATATCTAGTATAGTATTACGTTGTATATTAAGATTTCCTTTTTATATAAAAGCTTAGAATTTAAATATTTATAGTACTTCTCGGGCTCGAGTATACTAGTCGTTCTAGCGTACTTTATCGCGAACGTTACGTTATTAGTCCTATTCTTCTTTAGATTCTTCTTCGCTATCTATATTATTAATCTACTTACTAATCGACGCCGGCGGCGTATATATATACTAGTTATACTAAGTAGACTCTTCTAGATCGAGACCTATTAGATCTTATACGTATCCGGCGGTACTAACGAAGCCCTCTTTAGAAAACGCGAAATGTAGGTAGTAGACGTTATAGACGTCCTAGTAGGTTAGGTATAACCCGAGAAATTAGGTCTAGGTTCGGTTTCTATTAGGGGCTAGGCATATAGCAACGTATAGAATACCCGCCTAACCGATAACATAGTAGGTAGTAGAACTAACAAGTGCCTCCTAAAAGGATTACGCTAAGCGCTAGGTTAAAAAGGCTATGCGAGTTACGTACGTCTAGCGTACGCCCCTAGCGCGCGCCGCTTAGTACACTTAGGGCTTAGTAAGAGACCTTACCTTATCGAGGTCCTTATAACTATTCCCTTTCTCCTAGTATAGCTATCCCTAGCTATAGACAAACCTAACTCCTCGTTAAGCTATCCTATATACGTATTCTCTCGCGCCTCTAGTACTTCGAATACGCCTCGTATACGTTACTACTTCGTATAGCTAGTTACTACGCGAAAACTCTTTATTACTATATAGTAGAATTTTCATATTTCTACTAGTAACGTAGCTAGGTAGGTCTAGCGTATTCCTAAGAACATATTAATTATTGTTATTAGTAACTAGGTAGCCCGTATATAAGTAGTATCTATAGTCTACCTAAAAACTTTCCCTATTTCTAAGCTTTCTACTAGTACCGCGCTAGTACCTCGCTAGCTCTACGCAAGCTCCTCTTATACTCTAACTAACAATTTTTATACTACTCTCTATATAGATCTAGCTAGTACTCCGGTT
>LFZO01000523.1:0-30076 GCA_001578225.1 Pseudocercospora musae
CGCGATTCGCTCGTTTAACGTAGCCTACCGCTCGCTAAAGGTCGTCTAACGTTCTTTATCCCCCTAGGGGCGATCGTCGTCCGTAGGCGCTACGGTATTACTACCTAACGTAGTCGGCTCGCTTGCGCTTATTGTACGGTATTCTATAGGCCGCTATAGGGGTAGACTTATTAGAACTATTAGGGGCTAGGTATATAGTAACGTATAGAATACCCGCCTAACCGATAACATAGTAGGTAGTAGAACTAACAAGTGCCTCCTAAAAGGATTGCGTAGAGCGCTAGGTTAAAAAGGCTATACGAGTTACGTACGTCTAGCGTGCGTCCCTAGCGCGCGCCGCTTAGTACACTTAGGGCTTGGCAAGAGACCTTACCTCATCGAGGTCCTTACATAGGCTTAGTTTGTTTCCTATTATTTTAGTTTAGAGCCTAGGTTGTTAAATAATACTTAGGCTAAAAAGTTCTAAACTTGGTTTTAAGATTAATTTTAACAAAATACAAATAAATGTATTAAGTTTGTCTTCTAGTTCTAGAACAAATGAAATTCTAAAAGAATAGCTTAGAGAGTCCTACTTTATAGGATTCAGTTATTTAACCTTAGCTTTATTAGGTAGTTAGCTATTTAATAGTAGGTATTAATATATTTAACCCTAATATTGCCCTTATCGAACTATTCCCTATAGTAGTAATTTCTTAGATTAGTATGCCTACTTCTCCCTAAATTTGTATAGTTTTCTATAAGGTAGATTGCTAACTAGTTATTAATATTAATTGTTATATACTTTATTAAGAGACTAGTTACTAGTAAATCTCTTGATTTTATCTAAAAGATTCCTAAGCTATCTAAGCTCCCTTACTACTTTATCTAGAGAAACATATTTAGCCTTAGTACTTAACTAGATAACCTCCTTTTAAAGCTATAATCTCTAGATAACTAGTGCTCTAGACATAAGTACTAGGAATCCTAAAACTAATCTAGCTATGCCTAGGTTAGTAGCAAAATTAGTATTAGAGTAGATCTATATAAAAGCTTTAAGACATATCTCTAATCCTAACTTAGTAGTACTACCCTTCTTAAATACTAGGCACTTTTTAGGTATTCTAGCAATATACTTCTAGATATGCTTAGCTATATTAACATATCTAGGTCTAGGATTTGAAAGAAACCTAGTAAGGTAGTTTATAGATATAGTAATATCTAGCCTTATTTGATTTAAAAGCTATTAGAGCCCTCTAATAAATTCATTAAAGAGTTTATAGTCTCCTACTATACATTCTCTATTAAATGTATATAGTAGCTTGTTAAGTAGATAGTAGATACTTAATAGACTTATACTTGTTAAGTCTATACTTCTTTAGTTTCTTAAGAGTATAATACTTCTAAGATACCTTTAGGAAGTTCTAGTCTTCTTGGATATTAAGACTAAGGAATAGGTTAGTCTTAACAATCTTAATAGTATACTTCTTTCTTAGACTATTAATAAGATTGTCTATATCCTTCTAGTTTCTTCTAAAGATCTAGAAATCATTAATATAAAGGATAACTATAATTCCTTTTCTAATAAAGAGATAGCTATTACTTTTTGTTACCTTAAGTCTAAGGCTTCTTAAAGTGTCTATAGCATTATAGTGCTATAGGGATACTAATTGTTTTATCCTATAAAGTCCTTTTCTAACTTTAACGTATAGGAACTCTTCTAGATTCTTTCTAATAAGGTATAAACCCTCTAGGGCTAATATAAAGTTTGGCTTGTCTATTTTAGGTTCAAGAAATGTAGTCCAAACGTCTACTTAGTATCTTTTTAACCTCAAGGCTACTACTAGTCCTAGGTAGAACCTACTAGTTATAGCCCTGAGTATTAGTATAAAAGTATGCTTATAATTAATACCCTTTCTTTAGGTAAATCCTTTAGCTATATACCTAGCCTTATACTTTTCAACTATGCTATTAGGGAGACGTTTAATCTTCTAGACCTATCTTCCTTTTATTAGCTTTCTCCCCTTAGGGAGTTAATTAGCTTTAATCTAGATAAAGGCTTATTGTTTTGTAAGTGATTTCAACTTATTAATAATAGCTTGCCTCTATAGTTAAGTATCTTTGCTATTTAATGCTTAGTTTAAGATAACTAGCTTACTATTATTAGGCTTCTTTGCCTTCTTTTTCTTTAACATATGCTTTGTAGCTACTTTTAAGAGGTTTTCCTAAAGTACTATAGCTATTATGCTTGCTAAAAGGCGACCTATATATAAGGATTTATAGTTATGTTTTTTGACTTTTCTCCCTCTTAATAATGTTATTATAGATATAGGGCTAGGTTTAGTTCTTCTAGTCTTAGTTGTTGCAATTTCTATACTTATAACTATTAGAGAATAGCCCCTTATTCCTTCGCTAATTATTAGTTATAGATTAAAGGGAGGCATTGGATTATACTACTCTACTACTTAACTACTATCTATTGCCTAGGTTAGCCTACTTCTAGGCGGCTCATTATTATCTACTAATGTCTAATTTTTATCTAGACTTTTATTTACTAATATCTACTCCCCTTAAGCTAGTTAGGAATCTTCCTCTTATAGACTTATTAATAGAGTATGCTACTAGCTAGGCTATATTTGCTCCCCTTAAGGCTATTAGGGGCTATCTATAGCTTAATCCTCTTATATTAGAGACTATAGTACTAAGCTTATATTTGGATTACTTAATAGCCCTCCTATACTAGTTATGTTTATATTTTAGTCTTTAGTAAATAGCTAGGGATTGCTTAGGTCCCTAATCTTATCTAGATTATCTAAGACAATCTTAAACATTAGTTAGCTACTACTCTATTATAGGATTGAATTTATTAGATCTCTCTTAGCCTTTTCAATTTCTTAGCTATAAGTCTAGTCTTTATAGAATAAGATATATAGTATAAATCTAATATTATGCTTAAACTTGCTTGTTCTTGTATCCTATACTATCCTTTATAGAAGGTAGTTAGTTAATAAATTGTTCTAAAACCTAATGTTCTAGTAGATATATACCCTTAGTATAAACTTTCTTAACTTAATAACTTAGTTAATGTACTTATAAGCTTTGTAGCTAAATCTCCTAACTTTTAATAGATTAATCTCTAATGTATTATGTACCCTATTTCATCTCCCTTTCTAGATAGATAAGAGGAATCTACTTTATCTCTAAGTTAGCTAACCTAATTGTTAGCTATACTAAATGGATTATAGTATAGGTCTAGAGGTCTTTAGGTATTCCTAAGTCTATTATTATTAACTGTACTTTAGTTAGGATAACCTTGTTTAATAATTCTACAATACTATTTTATTTAGGGATATATAGTATAGAGAAATCCTATTTGTATCCTTAGATCTTAGCTAACCTTGTTAGCTCTTTGTTATTAAATTCTCCTCCTCTATTAGAGAAGAATAGCTTAGGTCTCTTGCTATATTAGTAAAATACTATGTTTATCCAATTATTAATAAGCTCTAGGCATTCTAACTTATGCTTTATAAATCTACCCTATCTTATCTTAACTTTTGTATTAGTTAATAGGAGGATGAACTAGTAGCTATAGATATCTAGTAGAGTAATAGGGCCTATTATATTAAGGTAAATTTCATCTAGTACATAGTCTAGGACCTTTCTTAGCTTTCTTAACATAATCCTTTTAGATCTTAAAAGCCTATAGGCTTTATAGTAACTAAGCTAATTAGTATCTAGATACTCTAGGCTAATACAATTAGTATTGTTCTTTATTGCATTTAGGATAGTACTACTAATATATCTAAGTCTTTAGTAAATTCTGTTAGTATTAGCCTTTAGTTTACTAACTATAGGTACTATTAGTAGGTTGTACTTAATAGGCTTCTTCCCTCCTATCTTTATAGAGGCTAGTAGAATGATTAATGCATTCTTTAAGATAGGAACCTTGCTCCTAATTCTTGTTTTATATATAACCTTACTATCTAAATTTCTAATAGTTTTACTAGATCTATAGAAGTAATAACCAAGTTCCTTATAGACATTATCTATACAAATTAGATTAATATTAGATTTAGGTAAATAAAGGACATTCTTGTAGAGTATGTCTATCTTCTTTCCCTTATAATCTAGCTAAATTAGGATATCTCTAACTACTATTAGCCTTTAGGAGCTAACTACTTAGGAGAATTTTGTAGGCTCTAGGAGCCTCCTAAGATTCCTAAACTAGGACTTATTATTAAATATTATGAATAAGGTACCCATATCCTATAGAAGCATTTTCTTAATAAGTAGAGTCTTAGCCAAGGCTACAATACTAGTAGTACTTTAGGGATTAGCTATAAAGGTAGTACTTGAATAGTAACTCCTACTTTCCTAACCTTTATTATTATTACTATCTTCCTTATCATTATCCTTGGTAGTAGCTATAGAAGCCTTCTTTTTTAGCTTCCTATCCTTCTTAGGCTTCTTACCCTTCTTAGACTTCTTACTATCTTACTTAGTATCCTTATCCTAATATTCCTTCTTCCTTTTAGGATACTACTTCTAGTATTAGGTATTAGTATGCTTTGCTTTCTTGTAGATTTAATACTTATTATTATTATTAAGTATCTTATAATTAGCTAGAGTAAATGCTAATCTTCCTTAGTTTAGTAGATTAGTATTTGATAGTAGCTTCTCTTTTCTAAGAGATATAATTATTCCCTATAGGATTTGGTTAGCCTTCTTAGGCTTATTATTGTACTTCTAGCTTCTAAGCTATTTATAACCTTAAAGGCTATTAATAAATAGCATTCTAATAACTAGGTTAGGAATCTTAATATCCTCTACCTTTATATTAGTCTAAAGACAAAACTATTTAGTAGCTATTTAGTACTTAAGGACCTATGCTTAGAAGTCTTTATAGTACTTTAGGATGCTTTCTATAGTTTGATTCTATAGCTTAATTAAACTAATACTTTTTAGTGTATTATAGACGTTAACTATAACAATTAGCTTAAAGGTTATTATAACGGTCTAGTAGTATTCGTATACCGTTTTCTAGGTATTACTAAAGTTAAGTCTTAGGTTATCTACTATCCTTTTTAATAGGATGCCTTTTGCTTAGTAATCTCCCTCTATGAATTCCTTTAGTACTAGCTTATATTTAGTTTTAGCTAAGACTAGTACCTATAGAGTATCGTTTATAACTATTATAATATCTTAATAGTCTTCTCTAGTTAGCATGACCTTTAGGTTATACTATTCTAGATTATGAAAGACATATCTAAGGACTTTTTCCTTAATAAGCTCCCCTTCTAGGATAGTTTTCTAAGTATAAAAGTTAGTACCCTTCTTAAGGATCTTATTGTTAGATTTGTCCTTGTACGCTATTTTGTTGTTTAGCTAGATCTTTCTACTTAGATTCTCTAAATGTACTTGTTTAGGCTAGTACTATAGGGTAGACTAATCTTAGTTATTAACTCTAGTAGTTCTACTTAATCTATAGTTACCCTTCTTAATAATAACAATTCTTAGTCTATTCTCTTAAATAGGATAAGCTTAGAGCGCCGGGCTTATAACCTATTATAAATTAATAGTATAGACCGAGATATTCGTAAATTGCCTACTAAATTATATAAACTATAGAAGGTAGCTAACTAGTTAACCTTTATATGTCCTTATTAGTAACCCTAAGTTAGTATGTAATAGACTGAATAAGTCTATAACAGTAGCCCTGAATTAGTACCCTTAAAAGCTACCTGTTATTGTTCCTCCCCTGTCACCTTGGCATGCTGACTGATATACAACAGAGCAATCACCAGATCCGCCAGCCCAGTTGGCCATACCGGTCGTGATGAGTTTCACACCGATCAGGAGCACAGTAGGTCCAGTGACGAGTGGCGGGAAGATTCGCTTCAACGCCTTTGGAGGCATGAACGACATCAAAATTTCTAGCAGCGCGCAGACGCACCGGGTTCCGAGAATCGCACCATAGCCACGAGGACACGGGAGCTTTGTTCCGTCTGCTGCAGTTGGGCACATGCCGATGTCGTACATTTGGGCTAGAGCGCCAGTCGCTACAGGTATTGTAGCGAAAGATGTTCCAACCACAGAGATCAAGCCGGTCCCAACATAGTAAGGCGTCCTCCAGACATGGCAGCGACTGATCTGTATCGAAGACAGAATGGCGCACACAATGAGCGACGTGCTGACCAGGTAGGACTGTTGCTCGCTCGTCAGGTTTGCAGAGCCAGAAAGGATGATGGGAGGCGTGATGATACCAGCCAGCATAGCCAGAGAGTGCTGAAGACCGAGAAGCAGACCGAGCAGCACTGGCATACGATCGTGAAGACCAAAGAATGGTGCTGATCGTCGCTGTTTCCTCAAAAATGGCAAGTTCGGAGTGAACAGGAATTTATAGTCGTAATCTGGTCTGCATGGTCGTCCTTGACACATTCAGTGGAAGACATTTTGATTTCTTCCGGACGAGGCTCGCACGAAGGATTGTTGTCACAATGCAAGGAGTAGTTCACGAACTTACGACTAGAAAGATGTTATAGACGCGTGGTCCATCTGCTCGCGGCGCAATCCTTGATGAGGATTCCCCCGTGCGATGTTCTACCCTAGTACGAAGAAGCAAATACCTCGAGAACATGATGAAGTAGAGAATGGAAAGGCCAAGAGCTTGTGAAGAAAGAAGTCCAATCTCGATATGCCAATGCCTGCCTGCCTGCCTGCCTGCCATCGCTATGCCTCTTGATCTGGATACCCAATGAAGACCAATCTCTTCGAAGATGAACCCCCCCGGGCTAGTTCTGTCCGTCCTGTGCTCCTGCGACCATCGCCATGCAGATCCGCCCACCCTCGATGTCTCCAAGAACACCCCTGCCAACGCTCTCATGACGCGAGAAAGGAAATATGAGGCTGCCAATCGATGTTCCTCCATGATGGACTGGCGCCGGAAAAGATCGAATATGCTATCCTACGGTAAAGCCGAGCATGATATGGTTCTTTGTGAACATTTCGGGGTTCACAGTCGACAATGGAGATGCAGTCTTTATGTGTGGATGGCGCCATAGTATTGACCTCCACGAGTCTGCTGTTGGGCCGGAGTTGCCGGAGCTGGTATCACTCCAAGCATCTGCAGTGCCTTCTCGGCAGCATCCTCACGGGCATTGTTGATATAGGTCCCGTCGTACCAGAATCGTGCTGAAAACGATCCGGCGCCTGCTACGCTGACGACACAGCTCCAGGCTGTGCGACCACCTATTGGGGACTCGTCAACAAATGCTTGATCGTGATGAATCATTCCAGGCCTCATCATGGATGGGCAAGGGAGCTCTTACCTCTCCTATCTGAGACGATTTGGAAGTTTGGTGTTCGAATGCCTTGGCTCCGGCAGAAGTCTGGAAGCACGACGACCTGGTCAGTATCATATTTGTGGAAGCTGTGAATGGCAAGCACCAACTTATCAGTCGCTCCTGGTGTGGTGATGGTTGCGCGCCGCCAGCGGCAGTTCCTGAAGACGAAGTAGATACCGAAGACATGTTCCGTGGCTCTCCAAGGGACGGATGCGTCGACTGTAATAGGAAAGAGTGATGAAGGCTAATAGCTATGCCTTTGTTGAGCAACAACGCACCAAAAAGCAAGGGCTTGCGAATTGGGTATCAAGGACGAAGAAGGTTTGACTTAGCGCAGGTGAGATACGTCTCGAGAGAAAGAGAGAGCTGTGCACACCGAATGATTCTTATAAATTTCAGCTCGCAGTGTCTCGCGTTTCCATTCTGTCAATCACAAGAAACGTGGCAGCGTTGAGAGCAGCACGCACCCGTTTGAACGCTGTCAGACCTGTGCCTTTCCATACCGGTGTTCAGAGAGGATGGTGTAAGAGAGGACTTCGTTGTTGGAATGGTTACCACGCCAAACGACCACTGCCCACTAAAAAAGACAAGCAGCCGAAAGGTAGCCCGCATGGCAGGGTCGTGACGAGCAAATACCACCACCCCTCGAAAGGACCCCCATGGACTCTATCCTGCTCGTGCATTTGTCTGCATGAGGCCCGCTGGATCGGCGCGTGAAGCCTTGGACCGAGCCGGCACCCATTGGAACCGAAGCACATGAACTACTGATCAACCTCTGTGGTCTCTGTTCTCGAAGGACATTGGGTATATTGATTGCGCATATCCAAGGCATAATGGAAGCTATCGAGCTCTGTGGTCGCCGAAGCTACGCGCGATTGACTGCCGTCCCCAGGGAGCGTTCATGCATGAGTCCAACGCGAGCGGGAGACTTGGACCAACAAGGTGCATTAGACTACTGCGTGACGTGTCGATGGCCTGAAGCACAGCAGCCCGAAAGGCCAGAAGTTTAGAGGCTAAAGAGCCTATGACGTCCGGACGCAGACTGTTTTACTGCTCCACAATCGACAGCAAACTAGGTGGCGTTGTTTGTGCATGAACGATGTTGAAGAAAATCGTGTTGAAACTTGCAAATCACATTGACCTGTTGCACAGTCATCGCTGCCACTGGTCGGGTTCCTGCCGTATTATAAGTCCCGAGCTGCACATGTGGGCAACGGCGAGCGGGCGCTCGCGTACGTACCGCCTGTCAAAGCGGCGGCGTGCATTAGGTATTAACCAGGATCAAATCTCCCAAGACTTCCCGTGCAGAATTCAGGAATCGAAGCTTTGCAGAACGAGCGAGCGCTCGCTGCATGCTCATTGGAGCTGGAACTGAAGCTCGATCCCAACTTCCCAAGCTTGTTGGATCTGTCGGTATCGAAAGGGTATCCTCCGCAAGACCACGACACATGTGCAGGCCTTTCAATGTACATTTCGTACAGCTGTGATTGCAACCCTTCAAACGCCAGGAGTGGACTTGCAGTACAGGTTCCGGCGTCAAACGCACCAGCAAACACTGCGCCAATGCGATGCCCATGCTCTGCTGACTGACTGACATGAGTATGCTCCACCCGCTATGCATGTTCCATGTTATGCAGTACTGTCAAATGTCAAATGCTCAGAACGAGAAAAATCGTCAACCCGAGATCCTGCTTCTGCTGGAACCAGCTGTCAGAGGATCAGAAGCTGCGACGGAAAGATGCATTCAAGCCTCAGTGATACCGAGAATCTGTCACGTTGACCTGACCGCCTCAGTGCTATCGATCCGATCCGTTTACACCGCTGGATAGGTGTGTCGCATCGTGCTCGGCGGTCCGTGAAGCCGGGTCATACGATCAATTCACCGCTCTGGGACCGGTAGCACCTGCGGAACTCGAGGGTCGACTACTGCTGGACAGCTGGTGACTGTGATTCCCACTCGTGTCGCGCTTGAACATCTCATTGATTAGCCGTTTCGGTCCGACATATTCGATGCCCATCTGTAGTCGTGGAATGAGTAATTGTTTGGAGTTCTTCGAGTGGAAGTGTGTCTTGATGGAATCATCAACGAGGGCGAGCAGACCAGTCGCGAGAACAACACTGCAACGGTAGTCAGTACGGAACTGAGATTGCTGCTAGCGTCATGCCTGCAGCCTGCTTCTCAGCCTGCTTCTCAGCCTGCTCCAGGTCGCGTCAGATGTGGAAGTGGTCATGCACATCAGCGCAACGCTGGACCACAGGCTGATCATGGCACACCGATCGATCGCGCACACATGGTCGAACTTACTCTGCAATATCTTTCTGCCCGCGGGCAATGCCCTCATCGGCGATCCACATGGAGCAGGGCGGTACCCAGCCTCCAAGCCTGTGTTCCTCTTCCACCTGAGCAGGAGTCAGCGGCGCAGGAATGATGTGCGCAACAGGCCGGTCTTGTCCAGCCTTCATGAGCTGATATGAGACTGCCCTGGCATCGCCTGCCTTGCGCACAGTGCGCCTCCAGGAATACTGCGATGCCCAATACTCGAAATCGTAGCGCTTGCTGCTCTTCCCTCCCGTTCGCTTGATGTCGACATGCGCATAATTGGAGAACTCAAGATGCATGGTGTTCGGTTGCACGTGCTGCTGAGCTTTTGGAGTGGTGCTCGCGGAATACGGGCGCGCATCCCTATCGAAATCAACAGGCGAGTTCAAAGAGGCATAGGCAGAGTCATTTCGTTTGAGAGTGGCCAACGTTGGACTTCTCTGCTCGGACTTTGTTCTCATGCTGCTCAAAGCATTGCTCAAAGACCTTTGAAATGCTGGTCGCTTTTCGGTGGGCGACTTCTGGGCTTTTCGGGTTGAATGACAGACTTCCCGACCGGAGTCTCTGCAGTAGCGACGCAAGGAGAACTCGCGATGTCGCAAGTCATGCATGCGCAAGTGAAACAGGGTCATGTCACGTCTTCGGCCACGCATGTTGACGTCGGTGTCAACGCGCAAATTCATGTTTCCGTCCACGGTAGAATTGTCATGGCGAATAGCAAGTCTACGATGCGATGGGAAAAGCTCTGAGAAATCAGCTGGTGTGGCGGCAATGGCGGCGGGAGCATGGCGCTGTGCGCTGTACTCGGGAACATGATAATCAGGAAGCTCTTCTTCCGCTGGATCCTCCTCGCTAGCTATGGAAGACGTGTAGGATTCCACTGATGCACGCGGACTGTGTTGAGGTATCCGATCATCGAAGTAGCGAGGTGCCTTTTCTCTCTCGCCGTCGCACGTGTTGCGGTGGATTCTCGTGGGTGGGTTGGAAGAAGTGCTGGAGTATTCTGTGGGCGCTGTGCAGTATGACTCGTCACTACCACTATGAGAGTGTTGGTAAGAGGTGGTTTCGAAGACATGAGAGTGTTGGTAAGAGGTGGTTTCGAAGACATGAGAGTGATGGTAAGAGGTGCTTTCGCAGTCACAGTCAGAGGGTTCGGGTCGGTCGGCGTCGTAGGCGGATCGGATGTTGTCGATGTCGCGTCGGTGGTGGAGCGGCATTCTGGCGACTCTGGGCGACGTGGAAGTGGGCATAAAAGATGTTGATTATTGACATTGTGGCATGGCTGTGAATATGGGGGGATGTACTACAAGTCTAGACACTGCATCCTGATTTCTCACGCGTTACGGCGTTACCGTTGAGAAGTAGTGCTGCCGCTGCAGCAGTCAAGCGGCCTTGAAAGCACGTGACGTGCACGGCCACGCTGTAACTCGCAGCAAGTGCCAAGGCGCCAAGGGAAGGAAGAGTTTACGCACCACCACACCACCGGCGAATGACCTGATCACTATCGGCTGCAACGGCCTTGGCACTCCAGCGAGCCTTTCCGACCACACCATATTAATTATTATATCAATGCACATGCACCTGCCACCTGCCACCTGCCACCTGCCACCTGCCACCTGCATTGCATTGCATTGTCACGAACTTCTCCAATACCGCCGCCGCCAGTCCACACCACCATCCCACGAGCCGGGAAGCCTCTGACCTCAACACGCATGCATACAAGCAGGAGCAATTTTTTTCCAGAGCTGACCACACGTGATGCTCTGCAGAAAGTACCTCCTGGAGCTTGCAAAATCGCACGAATGATATGCTGTAGCTTGTCTCATTTGCAGCCCATGCTGTCCAGTGTCCACGTTGCATATTATTCCAATAGCCTCGATGCCCTACTAGTCCCTCAAGTCACCCTCCAATCAGCCACGTATTGCCGCGTGATTCGGCCATTCTCTACAAATGGGAGCAAAGCCGCTCCAGCGACAAGAGAATACTCATCATACAGTACTTGCTTCACCTTCGTCAAGAATCGGCAGGCAGCAGCAGGGCCTTTGCCACTCCGCTCCTACAGACGGCCTTACATTATTGATGCTCCAGCAGATGAGCGCTAATCACTGGCAGGCAATATGCCTGACTACTGGGCAGAATGCCGTTCACACTCAAGCCGCCTCCAGCTCCGTTTCGTCGCTGACCCCGATCGGCCTGTTTCGCAATGATAGAAGCCGACGATGTCCGAGTAGGGCTCTCACTCCCATGCGACAGGACGCTCTACACCCTACCGATCATCTCACTCACGCCTTCAGTCATCGTTGCCGTCCCCTCTCGCTTGGGGCATCCCCTTCCTTCCAGTGGAATACAATTGGCATACGAAGCAATCCTTGCTTCCAAGGCCATCGATGAACCACGTGCTTCGAGTCACCAAGGCTGCAAGGAAGGAAAATAGGCAGCAGGTAGGTCGAAAAAGATGTTTCCCTGCAGACGACCACAAGTCATCTACAGACCGTGAAAAGCTACCGCTACAGATCGACGAATGCTGGCACGTTTTCTTCACTAGGTGTATGCCGAATCTCATCATTTCCTTGCATTCGTTCCAATGTCATCCATATCTCGAACATCACCAGACAGCCATCAAGAGGATCTTTCTCATCATCTCCAACTCTGGCTCGAGCTGCGGTGAAGCTCCGCGCTCATCGACTCGAATTCCATGTCCCAGGTGTCGATATCTGCAAACTTCGCCTTCGCAGCTTCCAGCTCCTTCGACTGAGCTGCTTCTTCCATCGAGAGAGATATCTCAGGTAATGTGGACTCATCAGCGTCCTCGAAGTCTGAGCCTTCATTCTCCTTGTCAGATTGTGCGGATCGTCGACCATAGGCCTTTTGCTGTTTCCTCTTTGCAGCGGCGGCGGCCGGGGCTGCTTTCTGCGTCGTCTTCGCGGATTTGCGCTTTCTCGCACGTGCATGCTTTCCGCCCGTAGCTTGCGCGCCCTTTGTCTCTTTTCGCATTCTTCCACCTAGCTCATCTTCGTCGTCATCCAGATGACTCGTTCGCAAGGGCACATCCGAGTCCTCATCAGATTCTTCGAAATCGAACTCTGATTTACGATGTCGAGGTTTGAGTGCACGCCTTCTCTTTGGGAGCAGTGATTGCAGCGTTGCGGTCTTGATAGGTTTTGCTTTGGCTCTCGATTTCCTCTTGACCGGCTCCGGAGAGATCTGGGTTGCAGGTGGTCGCATATAGTCTTCTCCACCTTGCATATTGTTGAAGGTATCGCGTGCTGGGCTGCTGCTCAGCGGATCGGCCATGGTCGCATTGGGCACATCGTCGTCAGCATCGACTTCATCAACTTCAGCGCTCGGGCGCACTTCCGCCGCTTCGTCCTCTTCTCTTACGGTAGATGGAATGACGAAGCTATCACCTTTGGCCAATTGATCATGCCGTGGCGATGGCGGATCTGTAGGAGGCGGTGAAGTCGATGGTGAATTGATGATTTGCACGTCAGATGTCAACGCTGGTTGAGGTGTCTCAGGCCTTTCGGTAGAGGACCTGATCACAAACTCGTCGTCACTCTCATCCGGCGCGGGCTGACTCATTTCGCCTTGATCTTCTACAGAGTCAGGCACCATCTTCTGCCGTTTCACTCTGAGAGCGCCCAGGGATCCAGAGGACACGTCTGCTTGATCAGAGTTTCGTTTTTGTCTCATCGTCGAGCCAGAAGTCTTCTCTTGTGCCTTTGAAGGCGCAAAAGTTCTACTCTTAGCACTCCCCATTGATTTCCGCACGACTTTGCCAGCATTTAGCGGCGTCCCTTCGGCTTCTGGTGTAAAATCCGTTGCATCCTCGTCCTCGCCGTTCAGATCTAGATCGGACAGACTCGAGTCATCGACAGCCTTATCATCAACAGTAATGGTGGTTGCATTCGCCAGAGAAGGTCGTGCGCTGGCGGTCCGATTTTGAACCATTTGAAGCATGCTTGGCTGCCTGGGCCTTCGTTTGAAATTCTTCAACGCAAGTATGCTGCTCTCGACAAGTGGCGTGTTGTGTGTCTTCATCACAGATCCAGGCTGAATGATCGAGGTACTAGTTCCTTTGACCGCGCTTAATTTTCCAGGTGGTGGAGGTGAAGGTGTCAAGGAGAATTCAGATCGCTCCGCGGCGTAACTGTTAGATGTTCGCGATTTGTCCTTGGCTGGCAAAGGGTCACATGATGTTGCCACTACATCTGATGGAACTGCTGTAGCAAGTGGTCTCGCACGCTGGCCACGCGCGGTTGCTTCCATCCGTTCTTTCAGTCCTTGCAATACCTTGCTCGACGCCTCACTCTGAACAATCCTTCGTGTAGTTCGCGCCGGCCGACGGTTCGTCTTTGGCGCTGCTGCGACTGTAATATTGTCCTCCACCAGCTCATCTGTGGTCAATGGCGCTCCAGTGGGCTGGCTTGCATTCTTCTCGCTCATCGCACCCAATCCACCTGCCATTACCAACTCGTCCTCATTCTGCTTGGATTTCCTCGGCCGTCCACGCTTTGGCTTCGCGTCCTTGACCAGACCCTCCGTGTCCCTATCATCGGAGTAGACTGGCACATTGACCGTGGTGGTATTCGTCTTCTCCTTCAAAGCTGGTCGCGTCGGTGGCAGTGTGGCTTTTGCAGTCGTCTGCGACGCCGGATTGTTGCGCAGTCGTGCCATGGCTGCCGCGTATATTTCTTCCTCTCTCTCTGTCTCTCAGCGCATTCCCGTTGATGACAATAGTGTGAATGTGACGTGGGCGACGCGTGATTGTGGTGATGGTGATGTCGATGATGTGCGCCCAATGACGCGAAGAAGGGAAACCAAAACAAGCTGGGCGGGCAAGTGTTGGCGAGGCTTTGTGCGAGACACTCGCCAAGTAACGTGACCATTCTTCCTGACTATTCTTCCGACATCTCGGATTCTCGGATTCTCGGACTGCTGCCCAAACTCCTGGAAAACCATAGTAATAATAAATGCTGAGTCAAAGGCAGTACCTTAGATCGATGATGTTCCTATGAACACCACGTTTCGCTTGGCCTGCACATCCTTTATCAGATCAACTCTTTCCACTCCACCGCAAAGCACTTGTTCATTCACACTGTCCCGGAAGCTTTTCTCCACCATGGCAATCAGAAAAGCACCAGACTCTGTGGCCAAAGAGGCTGCGGCCAACATACATGCTCCTAGAGATCCAAACACGCTTTCCAGCTACAATGCTTGGCGGACGAAACACACGACAGCAGACTTCGAAGTCGACTTTGATGCCAAGCGGCTGACGGGTGTTGTGCATATGGAGTTGGAAAAGCTTGCCAACGAGAGCAAAGTCATCCTCGACACAAGCTATCTCGAAATTACAAGCGTTGAAATCGAGGGCGACAAGGCTCGATGGGAGCTTGCTAAGTCCAGAGTGGAGCCATATGGAAGCCCGCTGACTGTCCACGTCGAAGAGAAACATCACCAATCATCGAGACCGACACTGAAGCTCCGTATCGGAGTCAACACCACTAAGGACTGCACTGCACTGCAATGGCTGACGCCTGCCCAGACCAGCAACAAGAAACATCCTTATATGTTCTCGCAATGCCAAGCCATCCATGCTCGATCTTTGTTCCCTTGTCAGGACACACCTGACGTGAAGTCGACCTACACCTTCAACATCAGATCGCCTCTTCCCGTGCTGGCGTCTGGGCTTCCAACAGGAGTGAAAGACTTCCGGCCAGGTAAAAATGGCAAGCCTGGAACCCTCCTCTACGCATTCCATCAGGAAATTCCAATGCCATCATACTTGTTTGCCCTAGCAAGTGGCGATTTAGCATCCGCCTCTATTGGTCCTCGATCGACGGTATGGACAGGACCACAAGAGCTCAAGGCTAGCCAATGGGAGTTCGAGAAGGATACAGAGGCTTACATCCAGGCGGCGGAGAAGATTGTGTACCCATATGCGTGGACCACATACAACGTGCTTGTGCTTCCACCTAGCTTCCCCTATGGTGGCATGGAGGTGAGTTGTTGCATACTCTTTGCCGGATTCAGACCTCCTCGGTCACCATCTTGCTGTCTAGATGAACTAACACTTTGTTTTCAGAATCCCGTTTACACTTTCGCCACACCAACAGTCGTGTCTGGCGACAGACAGAATGTTGATGTCATTGCACACGAGTTGAGCCACTCGTGGTCCGGCAATCTGGTGAGCAATGCTTCATGGGAACACTTCTGGCTCAACGAAGGCTGGACGACCTACCTCGAGCGTCGCTTGCAAGCTGACATTCACGGCGGCGACCAACACCGTGACTTCTCGGCCATCATTGGCTGGAAGGCACTCACGGACAGCATCGAGCAATTTGGCGAAGATCACGAATTTACAAAACTCATTCCAGACCTCAAAGGCAAGGATCCGGACGACGCCTTCTCTTCTGTGCCGTATGAGAAGGGCTTCAATTTCTTGTACTATCTTGAAAAGTTGATTGGGAAAGACAAGTGGGACTGTTTCATTCCTCACTACTTCACAACTTTCAAGAAGCGAAGTGTCGACAGCTACGAATTCAAGGCTACACTACTGTCATTCTTCGAGTCTGACAAGGAGGCGTCGAAAAAGCTCAACGATCTCGATTGGGAGACTTGGTTCTACAAGCCTGGCTATCCTCCAAAACCGAAGTTCGACACGACTTTGGCCGACATTCCACTTAATCTCGCCGAGGACTGGCAAGCTCTCAACCACGGCAAATCAGACTTCGAGCCCAGCAAGCAGGATATCGCAGAATTCAACAGTAATCAGAGTGTAGTATTCCTAGAAGCCGTCCAAACCTGGGAGAAGCCGCTGAAGACAGAGCTTGTCGACTTGATGGGCGACATATATTCATTCGCGGGCAGCAAGAACGTCGAGCTCGTGTCACGATACTTCGTCGTTGGTCTACAGGCGGGCGCAAAGAGTGTGTTTGAGCCCACTGCTAAACTTCTCGGTGAAGTGGGCAGAATGAAGTTCGTTCGTCCTTTATACAGAGAGCTCATCAAGAATGATCCAGAGCTCGCGAAGAAGACTTTCGAGAAGAACAAAGACTTCTATCATCCGATCTGTCGCGGCATGGTGGAGAAATTGTTCGAAAAACATGCAATGGCCTAGACTGCGCACCAACGGAGATGGTCACACTTATGCATTTGCTGTAATTGCAAAGATCTTCGATGAGCCGACGGGGCTTAGTGCATAGCAGTCCGAATATTCTCGGACGTCAAGCTGTTCGAGCATACAGGGTGTCACCTGCATACAGGGAGCCGCTCTACGGGAGAATCCTTTGACTTTCCTTTGCCTGGCGAGTTTCATGCAAATCTTCCATACAAAAAAATGCACAGATTGCAAAGTGGTTCCGGATCGGTTTCCTGGATTGCAGGTGACACTCTGTACAGCCTTGTCACTTTGCCAAGTCTAGACCGAACCTAATCCTTCGTTGGCGGAAAGTTTGGAAGCATTAAGCAACCAACATCGTCCGGGATCCGGAGTTTGACAAGCATCTGTTATATTACTGACACGAAGCCTCCCTGAACGACAACTCGCCTCCTCTACTTCCATTCTCCTGAACAGATATACAGCTACACATTCACTTGACCTGCTTCGACAGCGATAACAGCCGAATATGAAGCCTTCCACTCTTCTCTTCTGTGCGACCACAGCTCAAGCCGCCGTTCTTGGGTGGCCACAACAGCAACATCACGCACCTGGACAGCCATGTGGACATCATCTCCAACAAGGCCAGACACACGAACACGTCACACAGATCGGACCTTTCTCTTTCCGATTCCCCTTCATTCGACATATTCGTATCTTCTGGCCTCTTTCCAATCGGCCAATGCTCCCATCTCCGGCTGAGATCGCAAATCAAGTCTTCGATCACATCGATCAGGAGCAAGAGGAAGCGGCTCCACCTCCACAGGCCGAAACCGTTCAACAAGAAGAGGAGAAGGAGGTAACGATCTTGCCGTACACAGGCCATCTTGACAATGATGATGCTCCACCAAACGCGGAAGATAAAAATTCAGAAGAGGAGGGAGGAGAAGAAGCTCACGAAGACCTCCGCCGCAGGAAACAACCAGCCCAGAAGCAAAGTGTCACACGCCAGTTCACAGGTGAGCTTCGTCCCTGATTCGACTTCCAAATAACAGCCGGCTCCATCCCCCTGTACGGCCAATGCGATGGACGAGACTTTCATGGAGGATATCAGTGAGCATTCCAGATGCCTCTCTCAACGGAGACTTGAGCAGCACATACCTACATATTTGATCGAATGGGACCTGAAGTTGTGAATATCTAGTTGGGGGCTTGCGCAGCGTCGACTACTTGAGCCCTGACAACATACCGGTGGCCTGCGCAGCACACAAGTGTTTGGGATTGTGTGACCTTTGCTGACATGAGTTTTAATAGATCCTGCGAACTAGGTTACTGCTGCCGCTACAAAGACCAATACTACCCCCAATGCGTCCCGCTCCCTACTCCTTCGGCTTGTGTGGCGAGGTATGGACAATGTGGTGGAAAAGTTTACTTTGGAAGTCCCTTCCGTGGGTTGGGGACTCGGTGTGAATTTCAGAATGAGTTTGATTCGCAGTGTTTGTGAGGACGATAAGATGATCGATGGATGGAATTTCGGGCAGAGGTTCTTTACACTCGTTTATATGAAGTCTCAGTTCGTCGCGATGTTATGATATCTCCTAAACGTCCTCCACATACTATCCACACTCACGACTTCGAATTCCTCGCCTAGCTTATCTACGAGCACACTAACATTCACCGGCATCATATCCCAGGCATAAAGCGCACAATCCACAAACAACGGTTTCTTGCCATCGAAATAGTCCTTCGAGAGATATCCTAGTCTCGCGAGTCCTTGCTCCACGCCACTAATGGTAGCAAGTCCTGCAACAGGAATACCCGAAGCCGTGATATTGATCCCATGAGGATTCTTTGCACCACGAGCACTATCCGCTGAAATGCCGAATAGGTCCGGACCTAGTGCATCGCGGTACAGCGAAACGATGTCTTCGAACAGAGGAATGAGGGTACTGTTGATACGATTGTAGATCCAGACAGAACTCGTTCCAATTCCCGTTTCTTCGGCATTCCGAGCTGTCTGATTGAGGAATAGATTCAAATCTTGTCCGGGCCAGATGATGGGAAATGTGTAACCTGCTCCACTAGGTCCTAAAACAAAGGAATCGTTCTTAGTCGCTGTGGCTTGGAAGTAATCTAGGATATTTGGGGCTATGTCGATGAGAAGCGGGTCTACTGTCCAGGACATTGGAACCTTGCCTCGAGCGCTATCGTCCCACAGGAGACGCATTCGATGTTGCATGTATTGAATGTTGTCGCCTTCGGTCCAGGTGAGGGAGATATAGATTTTGCTCTCGATGGCTTCGGGAGGAGGGGATCTGTAGGGTTCTGGATCTCTGCCTAGTTGTTGGGAGAGTCTCTGGAAGAGATTTTTGAGACCGCTCATGAGGCTGCCATTGAAGAAGTTGTCGGCGGCTACGACGTAGATGCCTTTTTGAGCTGTTTGAGTAACGCCGCTCATCTCGTCTCCGTTTAGAAACCAACCCATATATGCCGAGTTTGAGTCGTGTGAGTCCAAGATCTTGTGAAGGAGAGGGACTTCGTCTTTGTTGTTAGGATCGAGCCATATGCATGGAGCACTTGCTGCTATTATGTAGTCGCGAAAGACAGCGTTGAGTCTCTTCGTAGCTGGAGGATCTGTCGTTGCAGCTACATCATACTGTCCATGCATGGTCAGGTTGACGCTGGATGAGCTTGAGCCATTTGGAGCGTTGAATCCATATACAATGTATGCCGTGCCACCTGCTGCGCGCGTGCCCCACGGGTAGTCGCCTAGCGATGAGCCACCCCAATCAACAAGAAATGCGTGTTCTGCCAGAGTCCCTGGTGCGAAATCGGCTACGGTGGTATTATCGATAGTCGCAAGCACGTGCGAAACAGTAGGGCCATTTCCATCTTCTTCAAAGGCGTCCTTGATGCGAAGATATATCATGTCCTTCGACCTGGGTTTCAACAGAAGGGAAGTCAGATCGACAGGGTATGTCGCATTATTGGAGGCATCTAGAGTGTGGTTGGTGTCTTTAGTGATGTTCGTCCATACGACCTCTTTGTTCGGAAAATGTTTCCTGTGGGCTTATTGCCGTGATCATGCGCTTTGTGGTATTCGAATACAAGTGAGCCAGACCATACTCGTATACTTCAAGCTTGTTCTTAAACATGCCACGAAAATCATGTTTGATTGATAAATTGTGGGCGATCGCCAGCTCTTCATTAGCAATCAGCTATCGAATCGAGAGCATCAAATTAGCATGAGTACTCGAGGGATGAACTGCGGTCGCAGTCAGCTTTTCAAGACTGCAAGCTCTAGGCTTCGCCCGTGACCGTACTGCTGGCTGCTGGACAAGCACGTAGAGACTCAAAATACGATTCAAGCTCTGAACCCCGATTTAGATTTCACTCACCAAATTATGCATTCCTGCCAGGGTGGTTGCCAAGTTGATAGTATCTGGAACATCTTGATCGTATACGACAGCTCCTTCGATGTCGGCCTTGTACTTATCGAGAAGCTGGAAAGGTGATCCGACATCATGAACCTTGCCAACAAAACCCAAGAGTTGGTCCGCGATGCCTTGTAGCCAGACCTGGGGGCTGTAGTTCACACCTTCTGGATCTTCACCTGCCTTGTTCCAGTACAGGTAGTTTCGAGGTTCTTTTCGATTTGCAATGCTTTGCAGTGACACGAGCAGGCCCTGCTCTTCTCCGGTCAAGGTTGTGATATCTGCTGCTTCGATTGCTGTTCCAATGTCAGGAAAGATCGGCAAGGCTCGATCATCTGGCCATTCTAGACTGGAGACATGCGGAAGGTAACAGATGGCTAGGCCGAGACATTGAGACAAGAAGTACATTAGATGTGTTCTGCGTTTGAGCCTCAAACCCAAAGACCTGTCGCATTCGTTCCTCTTCACGCAGCGAGAACATGACTTTCACCACGTTCAACGCGAGGAGGTCGAACAGCATCCTTGCTTGAGGCTCTGATAGGGCATCGAAATGCCGCACCTCTTTGACCCGATCTGAAGTCGCATTTAGCCGGGAGACCAATCCAAAATACTTGCCAATAGATGCTAGTCCCAATAGTTATTTGAGGTCGTAAAAGTGGATGCAAACCCTCCTAGACACGACACAATACTGCCCCATACGACAATATCGTTCTATGTGTCTGATGACGAAAGCAGAACGACTGGGCACGCCGAGTCATTGAATGATCGGTTGCGAAATGCTACCTGGCAGCATTTACAGTTTACTGCTCGTGTGATGCATTACAGGCATGATTTGCTCTGGCATCTGAGCCGATGGGGTTTCTGTTAGAGCCATCGCGGATACGTGAGTCTGCCTGGGCCGAGAGAGTCGTTCACCCGTATTGAGTCCTGCATCTTGTTGAGCATTGTCCAGGCGTGATTCCGAGATCGGTCGGCCCTTGCGAGAGGCCGCATCTCACAACTTGTCTCCGGGCACTATCGGCCTCTCGATGACGCGTGATATCGTGCCTACGACGAGCATATCCCAGTGCCGGCAAGGTGACGAGAATGTCTGCCGACAGGTCGGCATACCGATAGGATCAATAAGGCTGTACCGCTTTACGCAATACATGCTGCCGAATGCCACGCTCAAGATGCAATGTTTTCAAGCTCCTTCCTTGTCTTGCTCATCTTTGAAGCATGTTATCCTGGTCCCAGCGTCCTTGGCCTGAATTCTCTTACTTCTGCGTTCGCCAACAGCGAAGTCGCGCTGACGCGTAGTCTTAGAGATGGGATGTACTGTACTGCCTCAGTCAGAGGAAGAGTTTTTCGAACCTATCACCACGTTCGACTTGCCGACTTGCCGTGTTCTTTGGCTTGTCTTTCCGAGCATTCCTTTTCGCAGCACGTAGGGCGGCATCTCCATCCACGAGAACACACCATCCCTCGTGTCCACCTGTGCCTTCCGCGTAGCCTCCCACGGCACCGCCAGGGAAGTTTTTCATGGCGTAATCCAGCTCCTTCTCTGTGAAGCTGCCAGGCTGTAGCCATACTGCTGGAATGCCGGACTCTTTGGCTTCTTGGAGGAGCTTCGCGGTAACTCGTGGAGGAGTGATGATCGAGAGGCTAGTGTTTTCAGGATCTGATAGCAATGGAGGCGATGCGACCGTCTCGTATTCTGCGCCGCGAACTTTGACATGTGAGCAGTTCGGGTTTACAGGTGCGGCTGGCAGGTTATGGTTGAGATACCACGCGAATATGCGATGGCCAAACTTGGAGGGAATGGAGGATGCACCGGCGACCGCGAACTGCTTCGCACTGAAGAACTTGACGGCGGCCGACTGCATGTCCACGTCGACGATATGAGAATCGGTCATCGTATAGCAGTAAATTGTGATCTCGAGATCGTTGGAGCTGATATACAATAAGTAATAGCCGCTGATGGCGTCATGTCTGTGCCTCGGTCTGTTTCACACTGAACTTCCACTGATGGACATGAACAATGCGCTTCATCGACACCATATAAGACCTCAATGAGTGAACACGAATCCGAGATGGCTTCATTCCCGGGCCGAGCGATCAAGTTCGCTTCTTTCAATGTCACCACCCAAGTATAGCTCGCCCTCGCACATCGTAGCTCCAACACAGGCTAAGGATAGAGGTAGGTATTTCACATCACAAAACACTCCTTCGCAATAGTCAATCTCAAGCCTCTATTGCCTGGGCATATATTGATCTCGCCGATCCGAGTCTTACCAAACCTCTCCGACTTAAGCAAAGACGAGATCTCGGACCTGTTCATTACCGTAACACGCTTGCAAAAGACATTGAAGAGGCTATACAAAGCAGATGCATTCAACGTGGCGGTGCAGGATGGAAAAGCTGCAGGGCAAAGCGTGCCACATGTTCATGTGCATGTCATTCCTCGGACTGAGGGCGACCCTGCTGGAGACGACAAGATACACGAATGGCTTGAAGGGGAAGAGGGAAATATCGGGAAGCACCAGAATTTTGCCGAGGAAGCTGTGAGAAAGGTCGGCGAGTGGCCCAAGGATGAGGAGAGGAAGCCGCGCACGAAGGAAGAAATGGAGAAGGAGGCAGCGTGGTTAAGAGAAGAGATTGTGAAGGATGAAAGGGAAGCAATACGAAAGCTTTGAAGAGTTACTAGCCAAAAAACCACGTTATCCCCGAGCGCCGAGAATGTCTCGAATATCTGGCTGCTTTCTAGGTGGAGGACGACGAGATGGCCGCTTCAACCAGCAGTGTCCTGGCTGAGCTGCGCAGCAGCCTTCAGTGGATATCAGGATTCGAGTTGAGAAGGGCAAATCAACGCAAGACCTTAACGTTAAGACCTTAACGTCCACCGGGCATACTCCAGGCTGACGATCACGTAGTATTCAGCATGCGGGTAGGCATCGATAAACGAGGCAATTAAGAAACTTTCGCCGCATCGAGTACGATATCCACTCTGTCAATGGAAGCTACCGCGGATTCCTAAATGCAGACTGTGGTCCATCTCTTAGAATAACAATGGTGCCATTAAAGGTTCCTACTTCTTGTGTATCAGCTACTACATCAAGGCCACGAATTCATATCGCTGGGTGATCTAGATAGGCTCCTCTCACCTCAGAGCATAATAGCTGACACGAACACTATCTTTGCAAACACACATGGCGCC
The DNA here is from genome assembly GCA_001578225.1 of Pseudocercospora musae. Lineage (NCBI taxonomy): Eukaryota > Fungi > Ascomycota > Dothideomycetes > Mycosphaerellales > Mycosphaerellaceae > Pseudocercospora > Pseudocercospora musae. The sequence continues at coordinate 23,369 of LFZO01000523.1, forward strand.
AGCATTCTCGAAGATCGCTTTTCTCGGCCTTGCGGCCACTGCTAGCATCTCGGCTCTGCCTGTCAATGAGCAACCCAGCTCGACATCACAGGTGGACTGGCGACCGAATGGCGAGCATGTGCTAGGAGCCAAACAAGGTCATATGGGAGACTTTAGCTCAGGAGTCAGCCGATTCCCAAGGTGACTACGATGTCACTGCAGACCAGAAACACGATGGCAGATCGACAAGAAGAGAGGAATCAGGCGCAAAGTGGCCAAGATGGCTAAGATGGCTGCCGATTATTACGAATCTTCTGCTTCTGACAACGAGGACGGCGTGGTTGTAAGTCCCCGACGTAAAAATACGCTATACAAGGTATCATACGGACTGCGATTAAGAAAACTGATCGAAGCACCAAAAAGTCCACGCGCCGTAGTCGTAAACGCGCGGACGCCGGCGCTCTCACCTCCAATGATGACACCCCTGACATGTTCACGAGTCACCCGGAGAATGATATGCCGGTAAGAAGCTCTGGGAAATGAGTAAGAAAGCGCGGTTCAGTATGAATAGACGAAGAAGCGTCGCAGCACGTGCAGCCTGAAGAAGCGCCCAGGCAATAGGGACACCTCTGGAGAGAACATCGACAAATACGGCACCGACCATCTTTCTAGTTCTGACCTTCAGAACACCGATGTAGACTGGGCTGCCACTTGGAGAGGTGAATGTGGTAAATATGTCAAATGCGTAAGTTCTTCATGATCCCATGATCTCATTCTCCGAAATGTCTTGCTAATTCGTGCTTTAACAGTACTCCGATGACGGCAAGCCTCACGGTAAAGGCAGCCGAGTCAAGAAGCGCGATACAGATGAGGCGCTGAAGCAGAGTCACCAGATCGCCGCCCCTCTGAAGAAGAACCCTAAATGCTCGAATCCCTCCTCGACAGAAAACAATCCCAAATAGCTTCCCTTCAACAACGAACCCTCCCGTCTCCACACCCTCCCAATCAAGTCCCTTCAATGGCCTCAACAGTACTCCAAACCTCCGCAGCCACGGATTACTCCTCCCAACTCGAATCCGACATATCCAAACTCCAAGCGCAATCAAGAGAGCCAAAACGCAACTCGAAGCACTCCGAAAAGCCAGAAAAGATCAAGCCGTTGACCGCAGGAAGGCTGAGCAGGACGCAGGTTTCGGTGAGGACAAGACCTTGACTTCGGAATCGCCGTTTCAGAGGAGTGGAAGTGTGCAGAGTGCTATAGGACATACTGTCGTCAACTGGAACGGGACGATGGATGGGACTGTGACGACGAGTGTTAGTGTGCCGACTGCGACCTTGTCAACTCCTACGCCAACGTGGACAACCTCCACGTATCCTTCGACTGCGACGAGTTCGGCAACTGCTAGATAGATATCCTGCTTATCCGACTCAGTCATCCCGGACATCCTCGAGGGCCGGATGATTGTGAGGAGTGTTGAACTTGGATATCGTCCTTGGAGGACAGTGATAGCAGGATCAGAGATGAAAAGTAAACAGTTAGCTCCCTTGGCAGTGCGTGTCCTGGAATAGTCCCACGAGTCTAGGATGTATTGCCTAGAGCTGGACAGGCTGCTGAGGAGGAGGTGGCTATGACGCCTCATTGCATTGTCTTCATCTGATAGAAGCGTACATGCGCGCATCTATCCGTGGCAGCAGTTCTCGCGGATTCTTGCTTGCGCATCCATACGTATTCGTGGCAGGTATTTTCTTCGCCTTGTTTCGAGCTAGTCACACAAGTACTGCACAGCAGCTTCACGCGGCGAAGCGCAAGATACATGTCTGGTCTTTCTGCTTTCCCAGACCAATCACCACATCCATCCCAAAACGCCATACCTTTTCGCTCATAATGCATCAAAACCAACATCTTCCCGTTCCGTCTCCAACCCCTTCTTCTTCGTCGTCGTCGTCCTAATTTTGAAGAATCATTTTCACCATATCCATATAATTAATCTCTCCCGAACTCGTGTCCACCGCTTTGAGAAGTTCATCCACCTCATCATCACTCATCTTCTCTCCCAAATTCGTGAGAATGTAACGGAACTGGCCCACACCAATGAAACCCGTGAGGTCCTTGTCAAAGACCTGGAAACCTCGACAGTATTCTTCTGGTTCGCCGGGATCCCTAAACCCGCCGGGTCGGTTGAGGACGCGAGTGAAGGAGTCGAAGTCGACTAGGCAGTGAGTGTTAGCGAGGGAGCGCGCAAGAGAAGAAGGACAGGGAGGGAGGAAGGGAGGGGGGTAATGCAGACTTACAATCTCCACCAACTTGATGCTCGAGATCCTTGATTTCTGCGAGGGTTGGGTTTTGACCGCAGGCTCGGAGGAGGTCGCCTAGAGAGTCGAGTTGGACGCGACCTTGACCGCGCTTGTCGAAGAGGGAGAAGGCTTCTTTGAAGTTTGTGCTTTGCGCCTGATCCGCCATAGTGTGTTAGTGTATGCGTTTCTGCTCGCGGGATGTACGTATGTGCGCGGAAGGGGAGAGTCGCAGCGGGCGGGTTCGTGTCGCCAGTTGGCGATATTTGCGCGAGAGCTGCGAGATGTGCAGGTGGTTGTCGACTTGTTGCGGCACGCGCGTGCTCCCTTTCTCGCTCCACGCACGACTGGGAAGCAGCGCTTCGGATTCGTTGAAAAGGGAAAGAGCAGGTACGTACCATTGCAATCTCCTGAGTTCGCGTTCCGGAGACTCTATTGTCTCTTCTTGTTTGCTTGAATTCTTGGTTCCGGGATGGCACAAAGCAATTGTCTTGTAACAGAGGAAGGCAAGGGACGATGTGATGTTGCGAACACGGCACAGAGATCTGGTAAAGGGAGGGCCCTCGTATCTCGACACTGAACCGTGCACAGCGGCTGTTGCTGCGTAGCAACCCGTCACGACGCGACTTTCACAACGCGCATTTTGACATCTGAGCAGCATCCGCTCTCGAAGTGACCAGGAAAGTAAATCATTTGATGGCGACCACATACTGCAATACATTGGAGTGCGTCGCCAGTTCCGCTGAAGTCACTCTCATCCCGAAGTCGAACGTCCGCGTGCAATTCTGTCCCGAAGAGGTCACGACCCTGGTAGCATATCACGATTCGAGGTCTGAATGATGCGAGACTCGACCGTCCTTTCATCTAGTCGCGATCGCGAACAACGACTCGAGCATGGTGCACGACGTCCTAAGCGGAAGGGAGCCATGATCACTGCTCTCGAGGCCTAAGGTTATTGCTTGGCCATGACAACTTGATCCCATTCCTGCTGTGCGCAATGCTGTATCCACCTGCGACGTATGTCATTGCAATCGCTGATAGAGGCGGCGTTGGCATGTCTCTGAACAGGCTTCGATTTGACGATGATGATCTGCCACCAATGGCCATGCCAAAGCATAGAGGCCACAACAGCTCGAAGGTGAACGGTCCTCCGCCGCCTATCCAAGGGATTTCCTTCGGAGCATTGCACATTTGACGTACATGCATTATTCGGTCAGATTTGCTCATGGCCACTGCATCTCCGGATGTCACCCAAGAAATCTTTGTCTGCCTATCAGAGGAAGAAGATTTCTAACAGCTCACTGCGTGTCCCGGAGAAGCATCTCCTACACGCGCTACGGGTCACAATGTTACAGACCTTCCAACGACCTTTCCCGTGGGACGAATGATGAGATGTCACCTGCCACAGACCAACGACGCGATCTTATATAGGTGCATGGACTTCCCAAGCTCGAGGTGAGAGCAAAGTCAGTGCGTGTGTTTAGGTGGTAGCGCACATGACCGTCAATCTATGCATTGCTGACCAGTCAGACTACGATATTGCTGCGTTGGCCGCAGGAGAGGTGGAAGAGCCGGCACCTCGAGTCGCTTTCTCACTGCTGGACAGACGTCTACTGGCTACCGGCGGCATAAAGCAGTCGCTGTACTCTGCTGCACCCACACGGCAAGAGCCTCATAACTCACTTTCAGCACGGTGGAGGGTGGAACCGACCCGACGGGTCAGGAAATCAATGCCAAATGAGGCCAGACAATCACCTCCCGATCGTGTTACATACAGTACGCCTCTTCCAGGGTGGCTGTAAGGCCACAATGTTGTAACAGCGCACACTAGGATTGGTGGCCTTTTCTACATCCAACCCATCAGTGCTCGCGTGGGAAATGCAATCATCATCGGGTGGACTCGTGTTTTGCTCCATTTGGGCCACTCGTGGTGGTTGGTGTTGGCGCTGGCTTCAGGATTTCCTCAGGCCCGCACTGCCAACACATGCGCACATGGATGACTCGATGACCTCGCCAACGCCTCATTTCGCGGCGTCGTGGTCAGATTCTCGTCTTGGTAGGATGCAATAGTGAGGTAGAGTATCAATAGCTTCGGGCGCTCATACATTTGAGAGCATACCTGAGGCACGTATAGCAGCTCGAGAATATTGCAAGGCGAAGTAGAGCTTGCAGATGCAGTAGCAGGACGGGGGGGAAGCTGCGTGTGAAGACAACGTGCTGTGCCTTAGCTGCAGCACGAAACAGGTGGCCTCCTGGCATTGGAGATACTTTGGTGTAGGTAGAGTCGCTGGAGCTGGGAGATGAAATAGAGCATATGCGTATCGGTGGCCGTTTGCTCTATCACAGCCAGCCTCACAGCGCTTGCTCCACTTCGGAATTCACACGGTGATCACAGTGTTTCACACCTGGTCGTTGACTCGCCTTCCGACTTCATGGGTTGTACTATGCAAAAGGTTTGCTGTCCGGGACTGAGCTGAGCTGAAGCCTGAGCTGAGCTGAAGCCTGAGCTGGTTGATTCCCTATCTCGGGAGACCAGAGCGAGAATGTAGCGATTTTATAATCATTCTAGTGCATTAGTAATGAACAAATGAATGAGTTTGAGGTTTAACTTTGTAGACCGCTCTCGCGGCTAGAAACTAAGCTACTATAGAATTAGAGAGAAACTCTATATAGCTAAGTACAAAATTGAACTAATTATAGTATAGAATAATTAAATTACTATTCTCGTCTAGGCCGGTTCTAGTAGTTTTTTAGGCTTTTATATAAATATTTAGTAGGAAGTATCTTCTATTTACGATATTACTACTTAAATACTAAAATCCTATAGTAAAAGTTATACTCTATATTAGATTCGAGTCTAGCTATATACTTCTTTTTTTTCTAAGATTATCTAATATCGAAATTAGGCCTAAATATATTATTATTATTACTAACGCGTCCTTCTAGGTAGCTATCGCATAGTATATCCTTAAGTCTACTTTCCTTTCCTCTACTAAGCTCTATATATCTTTAGTATACTTCTATAGTAGAGGCTAGTACTTCTATATAGTCTCTCTAGTTCTACTAAAGTAGTTCTAATCTCTTATCGCTTATATCTAACAAGTAACCGGAATCCGACTCCTTAGATAACGAGCTAAGCGACTTCCTAGATAATAAGTAACTCGTAGAGTAGCTTAATTATAGTAGTATAGACGAGAGTAGTAGATCTAATTAAAGCTATAGTAGAAAAAGAAGATATTATTAGGAAAGGGCGAAATACTATAAGATTACGTCGAAAATCCGAGAGAATAACCTTACTATAGTAAAGGTTATTCGATATTAGGCTAGTAATCTATAGAAGAGTTTATATACGTAGCGGCTTAGTAAGCTATCTATATTACTTAATACTAAGTTAAAAAGGTATTAGGCTATCTACCTTAGTAGTAGTAAGGAGAGTAGGATTATTTGCAATCTAGATCGCTTAATTAGAAAGAGTCTATATAGGAAGTAGTAGAATACTATAGTCGATAGTCCTACTATAGATCCCTAGGATAGCGCTATAGTATAGATAGATATAGGTATAGAGATAGTATTAAGTAATATATTCGATAACGATTTCTTAATTAAGAACTTTAAGGATACTTATATAGTTATCTACGAAACTATACTAGATTAGTATAAATTTAGTTATATAGTACTCGTTAGTAAACGCAATATTGTCCCTAATAATCTTAACTTATAAATCTTTATACTTATAGTATTTATTCTCTATATATAATCTTAGAATAGGTTAAATTAGTTTATAAAGGTATTTAGGCGATATCTACTATTATATAGGATAAAGCGCTATATATTAGATATCCTATTAGGAATTGGTTTAATCGCTACGTATATAGTCCTATACGAAGAGGAGAAACTTTTAAGATACGAATAGAAGGTATAGTCTAAATCCCCGTTATAGGAAGGATTAATTTATTTCTATATATAGACGTCCTAGTAGGTTAGGTATAACCCGAGAAATTGGGTCCGGGTTTGGTTTCTTAGTAGGAACCGGACGATTAGTTTAGGTTCGGGTTCTAGAACCTATACTAATTTTAGGTTAGAATCCGGACTTTTTCCGGATTCTATAAGCGTTACTTAAAAGACCGGCTATACTACTAGCTATATAAAGGAAGCTTTACTTTTATACTACTTAGTACTCGTCCTATAGTATCTACGTATCGCCTAGGTCGCTATTGCTAAAGAAACCTCGGGTAGGTTACGTTATAAATTTCTAAGCTATATTGCTAATTCTTACCTTACGAAAACTTCGATATTAATATCCTATAACGACTACGTAAGATAGCTCGCAATAAGCGTATAGCTTAACCTACTATCTATAGTAGTACTTAGTAACTATATTAAGGCGACTACGAGCTTAGTAACCGTATCTATAACGAGGATAATAAACCTAATAAT
>LFZO01000524.1:0-30075 GCA_001578225.1 Pseudocercospora musae
ACCTTATAATCCCGCGAGCGCTATTCTAGAGACTAATTAAATAGTTAATCTACGATACTAGTATTACCGGCGCTAGCTAGTTCCGCATTTAGTTCAATACTATCGAGGCATTGCGTAAGGCCTCTAAAGCATACCTTACGACTTTCTTCGAGTATATGTTGCTCCCTAACGTCCTTAATATATACTAACTCTAGATAGCTATTAACCTACTAGCCGTCTATGCTAAGCGTGTTACTATTTAGTAGAAGGACATTGTTATACTAAGTCTACTTCTAAAGGGCTACGGTATCTTTATTAGAGATGTAGACTTTAGCGAGAATCTATACAAGAACCGTCGCATATAATGAAGGAACGGAAGGGTAGCTATTAGCGCTATACTATAGAAAGAAATGACTACTCTGTCCTTAAGGACTACGATACTAGTAGCATGCATAGAAGAAATGACTAGTTTGTCCTTTAGGACTACGATAATAGTAGTATACATGAATAACAATATGTTCTCTATCTCGATATTTCGCAATTTCCGCTTTTCCAATGTTTCCATTATTCGCTATGAACCTATTGAATTTTTAGGTTTGAACCCGGACAAACTTCCGGTTCCCCAAGATTGGACCCGGACAAATAGGTTGGGTTCGGTTTTGAACCCGAACCCAACCCGAACCAACCCACTAGGACGTCTAAGTTACTAGTACGTTAGACTAGACTAGCGCAAAGGTATACAAGTCGAGATACGCTACTAGGGCTATAGTAACGGAGGTTCTAGCAAAGTAGTAGGCCTTATTTAAGATACGAAAGGCCTTAAAATCCTCCTCTATATTACAATTCTTACTAAGCAAAAATAGCTAATTAGTAAGGTTATCCTTTCCGTTAATTAGGTATAGTCTATAGAACTTAGCGTAGACCTTTAGGTACTTAGTATAGATATCGTCTAGTTTTTTAGGATAATATAGATCCTTAAACTACTAAGCTAAATTATAGACTATAGCAAAAGAGCTAATATCCTTGCCCTTAACGCTTATAGTATCTAGCTCGGCTATAAATCGACTAAACTAGCTACCTATATAGTCGGTATAGACGTCCTTAATCTCTATCTTAAAATCTATTTCTTTGCCTTTACTATTACTAATAGCCGACTTAGTATCTTCCTTAGCTACTATAGCCTTAAGGCGTAACGCTTACTATCTATATTCCTCCTCTTACTAGCGTAGTTTAGCTATCTTAGTAGCCTATTCTTACTATAGGTAGGTTCCTTAAGTAGTAGTATAATACGGCCTAGTACTCTCTTAGGTAGTAAGCTCTTAGATAGCTACCTTATCTACTACCTTCTATACTTTAGCCTAATAACGGATCGCTTAGTACTAAGATAGAGTAATAATTAGTATAATACGAGCTAGTCCCTCGATAATAAACCTAGAGCTACTCATATAGTATCCCTTATTAGCTAGTAGCTATATAACCTCCTAGCCTCCTAGGTTAATAGTAGCGATCTCCTTCTTATACTTCTTATAGTACTTCGAGTCGAAGTGACTATTAGTAAATATAAGGTTTAGGTTCTATTATTCTATCTTCTTAGGAGTAGACATAATACGATAGATTATTATCTTACTAACGAGCTTAGCGCCTTACTAATAGGTCTTGTTTTTATTAACGAAGATAGTAACGTTCTTAGCTTACTCTACGCTATTATAGGTAAAGTCGACTAGGCTCTATAGGAGCGCTATTATACTATCCCAATACTCGAGGATTATAGTTAGATAGTTAAGTTAGTAGTAGATATTAATATCCTACTCCTCGATAATAGTAAGCGATAGATAAGCCTTAGAGAGCTCTTTACCTTCGAGGACTAGGTTCTTAAAGTCGATAGTCCTATCTATTTCGTAGTATAGGCCTATTATACTAGTAGCGATAGTAAACGATAGGCTCTCGCTAGTCCTATTAAGGATAGTAAGTAGCTATCGAGTTGCCTCGATCTTTGCTTAGTAGTTAGTAATTCCTACTATAATCTTAAATACGTTAGTAAGATTAGTAACCTAAGCGAGCTCGCTATTCTCTAGAACTATAAAGATCTTAAGCGAAGTAGTAGTCTAGCCTAGCTAGACAATAGTAGTAGGTTAACTAAACCGATAGGTAGTTAAAGAAGAAGTAGGGAAAGCTAGATTAGTAGGAACGAGTTACTATTCTTTAGCTATATTAGACGGCTTAGTTAGTTAGGAGAGGGAAGAATAGATAAGTAGATATAGGCGCCTATTAATAAGGGCTTTAGAACAAAGACTATAGATAGATATTTGCTTATAACTATAGGCGTATATATATAGGTAATTGCTTAGAGGTTCGAGTAAATTTATACTTAAATATTTATAGGTATATAGGTACGTAGATAGCCTATTCCGAAACCTTAGGAAGTAAAGTTTTACTTTCTTAGCGCTTCGTATATATTCCTAGCTATAGTTCTACTCCTATTACCTACCTATCTAATAGTAGACTAAGTTAGTATATCGCTATTAGTCGTCTTACAATCTAGCTTTCTAGGGAACTTGCTAATAAGTTTTGGCTAATAATTCCCCTAGGGATTATTAGATCGTAAGATTCTCTTCTAATCTACTAATTATCTAATAGATCCTTATATAAAAGTAGTCTATACTCCTTTTATATAGGCTACCTATGACCTAGTTTATCTAGACGTTCCTTCCTTCTTACTACTTATAGATAGGGAGATAGATCCCTAACTAGCGTAACTATCTATAAGTACTAGTATTAGTCTATAATAACTAACTAGATCTCTAGCTAGTAAGGCTTCCGCAAGCGCCTCCCTTCCTATTAGTCCTACTTAGCTAATATCGACTATACGTATAGTAGCGATATATCGAAGTACCTTAGTAAAGAAATAGCTTAGTAGCTAATAGCCCCTACTAATTACTCCTCTAGGGATTATTATAAGTCGAAATCCTTAAAGTAAACAAACTCTAAATACGAAGCAAGTATAAAGGAAATATACGTAATAGTATAGTAGTATCGTAAATAAAAGATTAGATAAAAACAAATATAGGAAATATTAAATATCTAGTTATAAGTTACCTTACCTACTAGTTAGCGCTTCTAGGACTTTAGGATCCTCGTTAGTAAACTAGTTATTATCTATATCCTTATCGTTAGACTCGTAGTCTAGTTCCTATATCTAGTCTAGTCAAGATCTAGTACTAGTATCGTCTCTAGTTTCTAACTCTATATTAGTATAGACTTCCGTTTCTAACTCTAATTCTAACTACGATTAGTTGTATATTAGACTAAATTGTATAAAGCTAACTCGTATATATCTATCCCTTTCTTCTTAAGTTATTACTAATAGCTTATTAAGCCTTATTTGTAGATATACAAAGTCCTCTAGTAGTTTAGTATTTAGTATAGTATTTAGATCTTTACGAAAAGGATTAGGGTTCCTAGCGATATTCTCTATTTCTACTAATACTTCCTTATTAGTTTAGGGAGGTATAGTAGGCTTTCTTATAAAGTCTATCTTCTTAAGGTTTGCCCTTAGCTACGTATACTTAAGCGTAGAACTATCTAGTTCCTATAGTTAGTACGCTATCCTATAATAAAGGACTTCCTATATGCGATATAGTTCCTTCTAGTAGAGAGTAAGCTTATATAAGAAGCTCGTCTTTAGTTCCGACTAGAAGACTAGTATAAGGTTCCCTTCCTTAAAGGTAGCGTAATCTATATCCTAAGTATTATCGAAGTACTACTTAATTTCTTCCCGAAGGCGCCTCTAGCGAGTAAGGCCTTCTTCGATAGTACTAGTTATCTCCTCGAGAGCCTTAGCGCGTAGGTATAAAAGGTCGGAATAGTCCCTAATAGAATCCTATTTAAAAATGCTATAAGTCTAATAGGGAAGCTCGATAGGTAGAACTACCTCCTATCCTATTATAACTTCTATAGGAGTAAGGCTAGTTGTCTTAATAGTAGTTATACGATTAGCCTATAGGATAGTAGATATATAGTTAGTAATAGGTATCCGCCTATCCCCTCTATTAGTAAGCTTAGTAATAGTATCGAGGAGGACTTTATATCTAACTTTAACTATAGTATTTAACTTAGGATAGTATAGCGATATCTTGACTATCTTGGCTCTATAGCTAACGATTAGCGCTTAGACTTCCTTAGTAAAGTTAATTAGAGTATTGTTAAATACTACCTCGATAGGGATATCCTATCTATAAAAGATATTCTTCTATAGGAATTTAGCTATATACGCTATAGTAATCTTCTTCGAGGAGAAGTAGAAATACTATACTTCTAGCTATCGGAATAGCGCCTCTCGAGCTACTAGTATACTATTGTTACTATTAATATAAATAGCGTCTATATACTAGTATTCCCTAACTGACTACTAAGTAGATATACGAAGCTTACTAGCCTAGCGATAACTATTATAGAACGTATACTTAGGATAGCTCTTATAGTACCTAGAAACGTTAGCCTAGACTCTATCCTACTAACATCGCCTCCTTAAAAGGTTAAAGGTTCCTTTAGTAGCTTAGTACCTAGTCTCCTCGTAGAGGATATATAGGATCTCCTATCTAGCTTTAGTATTATCGATAACTCTCTATAGTAGAGCGTTAACTATAGACTATCGCTATAGATATCTACCCTTAACTATAAACCGTTATACTTGCTTAATAATATAATAATACTAGCTCCTAGAGACTCCTAGAGCTTTTATACTATAGGTAAGGAAGTAGGCAATATAGTAGGAGTCGTTAGAGTATTCTCTATTAAGTATATTAGCTTGCTCGATATCCTCGGCTCCCTATCCTTCTTCTATCCTAGTTATAGTAGTACCTTCTTCGATAACTATTAACTAGGTAGGTATTAATATAGAAGGTCGAAAAGAACATATAGTTAATTACTATATCGATGTCCTCCTCCTCTTATATCTCTATAGTATCCTTATCTATAACTAGCTTATAGGACAAGGTATCTATAGTAGAGTATCGTTTTCTAGGAATATAGATAGTATTAAAGTTAAAGAGGTAGATCTACGCTACCTATCTAGCTATAGCTAAATTTAGTAGATTAGAAGCTACTCGATTAAGCTAGTAGACTAAGGTATTCGTATCTACCTCAAGCTAGAAGTAGATACTAAATAGCTATAGGTAGAACTTCTTAAGTGCCTTATAGATTCCTAAGTACTCTCGCTTACCTATATTATACTATACCTCTATAGGGTTCTATAGACTAGACTTATACTATATAGGATACTATATAGAAGGCTCGTCCCTATTATACTATATTAGTACCTTACTATAACTATCCCTACTAGAATCGATAGTAACTACGATAGTTCCTACGCCTTCTATATAGTTAAACGATACAAGGGCTAGGGCCGTAATTAAGGCCTACGTAACCTACTCCTTAGTCTACTAATATTCTTAGTCCTATCGGAACTCGGCGTCCTTCTAGAGGAGGACAAAGAGTAGATTATAGACAATCGAGAACTCTTTAACCTAGATCCTAAAGTAGGTTACTATCCTAATCTATATCCGAACTTCTTTCTAATAGGTTAGAGTTAGCTATTCCGCTATTTTCCTAACTTAGATAGTATCTAGGTACCTACCGTTTACGTTAGTAATATAGCTAACAATATTAACCTTCTAATAAAGGAGCTAAAGCTTAGAGCTATAGATCGTTAGGTACGCCTATTCTAAATTACATAGAATATAGTCTAGGTTATTAATATACTCCTAGATAAAGCATCGAATACTAGGCTCTACTTCCTTATTCCTATATCTCGTTTTAGGTCCTTTAACGCCTATATCGTCGAGAAAGGATATAGTAATATACAAGATATAGATATATAATACCTAAGTAATAGCCTAAACGAATTAGGCAATAGAGTTAGTAGCTTCCTATAGAAGAATCGTCTATCGTAAGAGACTAAGTAGTATATCGAAGCTTGTAATATCCCTACTACCTTTATCTATTAGAATCTAGTTATATTCCGAGAAGATGTCTATTAATAAGGTAACAATATAGTTCCTAAAGGCTTCTAAGAGACTATCTATATCGGATAGTAGGTTAGCGTCCCTAATTGTTATAGTATTGAACTTCGTAGTAGTATTAATTAGACGATACTCTTTGTCCTTCCTAGGAACCGGCTTCTTACTAACTAGGAAGTATAGATTGTAGTACGAAGTATATAATAGTTCTAGCGTGCCTACTTATATACGCTTATAGACTATATCTTCTACGATTAGGCGTAGGCTCGGATTAATCCTAAAGGAAGGATACTCCTATAGTTTATATAGAATAGTCCTAATCTTCTATAGTAGTATAATCTCTAGGTTAATATAACTAAGATATATAAAGTTATACGCTAATACTACCTCTCTATTGTATAGTAGTTCTTCTAATAGGTATCTCTCTATTAGCGTAAGCTCTAGACTAGTACGAATATTAGCGAGCTACTCTACTATTAGTCTCGTCCTACGCTTAATCGTAGAGAACTTCTTTACAATATACTTCTAGTTATAGGGTACTATTCTAGGTAGAAGAGCTACCTTTCGGTCTAGATAGTCCTATCTCTAATTCGGGTTACTACTAGGGCTAGATCTATCTATTATATATGTACTATCTTTAACCGGTTTAACCTTGTTAGCTACCTACTTGTATAGTGTATAAACGTCTACTAAAGACTAAGCTAGTAGAGGCGACTACTTCCTCTAGCGCCTACTTCGAAGGTTAGTATAGTAGAATAGAGTATATACCTCTTCCGATATATCGTTCCTATCGTCGAGACGCTCGATATATAGCTCTTAGTCCTTCCCTAGAATACTACCGAATATATTACTATAATAATCCCTAAGGGAATTATTAGTAGATACTCCTAATTAGCTATAGGAAGGTACGTCCGAGTCTTGGTATATAGTTTAAAAGACCTTAATTTCTAAGTCGTTATTTTCTAAGTTACTATTTCTAGAGTCGTTATTATTGCCTAGTAGTTCGTTTAGTAGATTATAAGGTACTTAATCGGTAGGAAGTTAATCTACCTAATATCCCTTTTCCTCTAACTAGAACGAACTCGATTAGTATAGACTATAGGTATATAGGGCATAGACCGATAGTCCTATAGTAGCGCTAGAGCTTTTCCCTCTCGATCTTAGCTAGTAATATACTCTCTATATCTCTAAGTAGTAGCGATAATCTCTTTATAGCATTTCTAGCCTTAATTACTAATATAGCTAGTAAAAACGATCCTATTCCCTTTCTAGTTAGTAATAGTACCTTCCTATAATCCATTATTATAGTTCTACTAGATACTACGTAATATGCGAGACTAGGGTCGTCCGAGAAGGATAGGCGTTTCTAGGTTAGCTACTATCTAGAACGTAAAGGCGTATACGATTCTAAAGGCGTCTACTATAATATTATAACAAGTCCCTATAAAGGCAATAGTCCTATTAACGCCTCTTATACCTAATACTACTTCCTTGTTAATTAGTAAGCGAAGCTACTAGGTAAGGACTAAGGATATAATAAGGGACTCGGAGCTATCGTTAATTATAGTATAGACTAGAATACTATAGTTACCTATTTTAATATCGATATAGATACTCGGTATTAACGCAAACGCCTAAGTTACTATAGATAGGTCGGCCTCTATAGGTCTACTATATAGGTCCTTAATATTGGCCGATAGAGTATATCTAACCTATATACTAGTAAACTATACTACGTAGGTATCTACTAAGCTAGGTACGTTATTAGTATCTATTACTCTATTCGCTAGTAACTCCTAGAAGTACGTAAGGTACTCTAAGGTATAAACGTCGATATACGTCGCCTTGCCTTTGTTCTTCTAGAAGGCTACTAGATTGTATATAGAATCTAGATTATTAGGTACTCGCTTCTAGAAGAGATTAGTAGGAACCCTATAGGCTAATAGATTACATATAGAGATACTAGATTAAAGATTTAGAAACTAAGAAGTCTAGAAGATATTCTATATCTTAGTCGTATCTCCTATACTATACTTCTTAATATAATTATTAAAGTATAATAACTTCGGATTAGTATCCCTCTTCCTATTATAGATAGGTAGGTTAGCTAGACTAGGAGACGAGTCGTTAGTACTATCTTCTATTATCTCTATCTTCTAAGACTTAACGATCTACTAATCTAGCGTAGTAGACGTAGCGCTCTCGGTAGGAGACTCGGTAGTAGTTAATGTACTAGGCGTAGTACTAACTTATCGTTAAGCTCTCTATTGTATAGTAATAAGATTCTTAGTCTTAGTAATTGTTTCCCGCTATTCCTTAACTTTGTCTATAGCCTTCTAACTAGGTATACCTATAGGGGATATACTAGGCCTCGAAGGGTTCTTAGCCTATAACTTCGTTATAGTAGGTATTATAGTAACCGGATCTATATCGTCGTCTCCCTCGTCCGCCTAGAGGCTATATATCTCTACGATTAGCTAGTTGTTCTAGGTTACGGCTACCGCTTTAAGTACTATAGTAGGGATAGATCTATCCTTAGTATATTCTTCGTCTATAAGTTTCCTAATCCTCTTGCTATTACGCTTAGCGATAGTAGCGAAGGTACTATTGCCTAGGACCTCCTAATAGATTAGTCTATACCTAGCTTCTAGTAATAGTAGGATAATAGCTAGCTTTAGAGTTTGGAGGTCCTATTAGTATAGTATCTACTTACTAGACTTGCTATAGTACGTCTTACCGTTTTGCTTGTTTATAAAGCCCTAGTCTATAAGCTCCTTCTATACTAGATAGTTACTCTATATATAATTAATACTACTATATATCTAATACTTACTATCGAGATTAGGATATATCTTTCTTATACTCCTATTCCTCTAATTAGTAAAGACGTCTACTATAGGCGTATCTAGATAGATGTCGTTAGTATCTCCGATAGTATCTAATACTTTCTAAGTTATATCGAGCTTGTTAGTAATAGTAACTAATATCTTTAGCTTATTAATACTAAGGGTACGAAACTTATCGATAAACTAATTAAATTACTCGTCCTCCTAGCTTAGTAGAGTAACTACTACTATCTTAATAACCGGTAGAGGGACTAATTGAAACTCTAGTAGGAACCTTGGAGTAGGAATAGTAGGCTTAGAAGCGAGATAGACTAAATTAATATTCCTCTTTTCCTCGCTAACGATAAACTTCCTATAGTCGATAGAGCTATTAATATCCTACTTAATATACTCTAAGATCCTCCTAAAATTATAGAAGGTATTAGGATCGTTATTAGTAAGCTTATATCTCTAGAAGATATACTAAGACATTAGGCCTAGAAGGCCTTTTAGGAGTAGTCGGATCTACTAAGAGTTCTTAAGGTCTTCCTTAGGGATAGTATCCGTAGCTTTAATAAACTCGCGAATACACTCCTTTAAGTTATTATCCTCTATACGTAGTTAGGCATATAGGGTCTTAAGCTATAGACGACTATCTTTAATCCTACGGCTATCGTTCTTATAGTACTCCTATAAGAAGGACTTCTTAAACTTCTCCTAATTAGTATCTAACTTGTCGGCCTTGTTAGGATAGCCTTCGAGACTCTTAAGTATAGTATATAGCTTAGTATCTATTGTCTATATAAATATATAGATCTTTTTAGTATCGGAATAGTCGTTTAGCTTATACTCGATAAGGTTTAGACGTCCTAGTAGGTTAGTTCGGGTTAGGTTCGGGTTCAAAACCGAACCTAACCTATTTGTCTAGGTCTAATCTTAGGGAACCGGAACTTTGTCTAGGTTTAAACCCAAAAATTCAATAGGTTTATAGCGAATAATAGAAATATTAGAAAGGTAGATATTGCGAAATATCGAGATAGAGAATATATTGTTATTTATGTATACTACTATTATCGTAGTCCTAAAGGACAAACTACTTATTTCTTCTATATATAGTACTAGTATTGTAGTCCTTAAGGATAGAGTAGTTATTTCTTTCTATAGTATAGCGCTAATAGCTACCCTTCTAGTCCTTTATTACTTATAGCGGTTCTTATATAGATTCTCGCTAACGTCTATATCTTTAATAAAGATACTATAGCCCTTTAGAAGCAAACTTAGTATAACAATGTCCTTCTACTAAATAGTAATACACTTAGCATAAATAGCTAGTAGGTTAATAGCTATATAGAGTTAGTATATATTAAGGAAGTTAGGGAGCAATATATACTCGAAAAAGGTCGTAAGGTATACTTTAGAGGCCTTATGTAAAGCCTCGATAGCATTGTACTAGTAGTAGAACTCGGTAGCGCCTATAACGCCGGTATCGTAGATTAACTATTTAACTAGTCTTTAAAATAGCGCTTGTACGATTATAAGATCGGTAGACATTTGCGTAGTCTTAATCTACTATAATACGTTTTCTAAAAGATAATTAGTTATAGCTAGCTATATAAGAAGTAGAACTTACTACCTATGTTTCTATAACGTACGATTATAGTTGCCTTCTTATTTAGCTTACTAGGCTTAAAGGTAGTACTTTTCTAGACCTTGCGGATAGTAGCGTAGATATTGTAAAGGACGCGAGTAGTACCTTTCTTATTCTTCTTAGCGGTAGTAGCGATAGACTTTCCGGCTATTCTAGATATAATAAGTATACGACTAAAGGTATAGAACTACGGTATAGGCAAAGAATAGGCGATATATAATATAAAAGCCGAATTAAAGAAAGTTGTTATTATATACAATTATATTATAGGTTAGTATAACAAAAACGTCGTTACTACCGTTTCTAGGAAAGTAAGTAGAAAATAATAGAAAGTAACGTAATAAGACCTCGACAATAGTAAGACCGCTCGATAATAGTAAGAGTAGAAGATATTATATACACGACTAGGCGAGATTTAATATAATTCTAAAGTAATAGGTAAAGCTAAATCTATAGCCGGTAGTATAGCTAGCTATAGTTAGAGAGTATACGTAAAAAAATCTAATATACAATAACTAAAAATAACGTAATAAAGCTCGATAATAGTAAGAGTAGAGGATAGAACATACGCGACTAGGCAAATTTAATACGATATCGAAATAATAAGTAGAGCTAAATCTATAGCTAGTAGTATAGCTAGCTATAGGTAGAGAGTATATATTAAAAATCCAATAAGTAAGAACCGAAAATAACGTAATAAAGCTCGATAATAGTAAGAGTAGAGGACAATATATACGCGACTAGGTAGGATTCGATACAATATTGAAATAATAGGTAAAGCTAAATATATAGTCGATAGTATAGCTAGCTATAGTAAGATCCTAAATATCGAAGAAATAGCTATAAAGACTTAGACTAACTATCTCGAATTATTAGTATTATTCTCCTTAAAGTTACGCCTAGATCTTCGCAATAAGCTATATATCTTTCTACTATAGAGTTACCTATTTAGCGTAAATTGCAAGTAGGTTAGCTAGCTCGAATATAGTCGTTAAGAATACCTTACTCGCTTCCTATAGAGCTTTAATCGCGGTACTCTAAAAGCGTAGGTCGGCTTTATAATGTAGTACTATCTCCTTAACAAGCCGCTAGAAAGGAAGCTTGTTTATTAAGAGATCTATACCTTTAGTATTTTAATAGAACCGAATCTCCTAGAGGACGACTATGCCTTACTTCTACTTAAACTTCTTACTACTAGTATTGCTTTTAAAAGCGATACTCTTCCTACGTCTTAACGTCTACTTTATAGGCTATAACTAGCCTATTTCTAAGGACTCTTAGTTAGAAGGCTCCTTATAGGTTTCTTCTAAGGAATCTATGTTTTCTAACTAATAGTATTACTAGTACGAATAGGTTGTTCGTTAGTTTCTACTATAGCTAAAAAAATTAGTACTAGTCTTAGACGGAATATAGGCTAACTTACCCTAAGGAAGTCGTAGTTTTATTATTTGCGTTAGTATAGGTAGAGATAATAATAGTATTCTCGGAAGAGAGAGCGACGACTCGCAATCTATTCCTTAGCTATTATCTCGGCGGTTTCTATCGTTAAAGGAACTAAAAAGTCCGTCTAGGTCGTCGATAATCGTATCTCTATAGAAAGGTATTTTTCTAGAATATAAAAGGAAGAAAGGGATAGATAAAAGAAGACTAGAGATATATATAGGGAAACGTTATCGTAATAACGTTTACGACTAGCTTATAATAAATAGAAAAGCGACTAGCTATACGGCCGGCTATAGAGTAAAGGCCTACTCCGCCTCGGCCGTTATATTGTAAGGTTCGTATATTAAAGAGATATACTTAGAAGAGCGTAGTATCTATAGAGAACTTATTTTCCCTATTATAGATAGGATTTATAAGATAAGAAGCTAGTAGGGCTATAAGCTATACTTGTTCGAGTATAGTATAGGTAAGGTAATAGCTACTTACCTAGAGCCGGCTATATAGCCCTAAGCTCTATATTACCTAAGACTAACGAAGTCCCTTTTTTCTAGGCTAGCTTATAGTTACTTTACTTATTACTTATTAGTAGTTCCGCCGATAGACGCTCTCTTTAGAGGTATTATAATTTCGTAGATACGAAGGCATAGCGCTTAATTTAGGGCTACGCTTAGATAAATAGTATATACGTATTATTATAGTATTATGCGAAGATATCGAGGGATTAATAGGAAGATCGGTTTAAGCGAAGTAGCGCTATATATTATATAAAATATTACTTACTATAAGATCGAATACTATAGTTCCTTTCGCGAACTCCTTTCTACCGTCGTCGATAGAATTTATTAGAAATAAAGTTAGAGGCGCCGTAAGCTATACTTGTTCGAGTATAGTCTAGGTAAGGTAATAGTAACTTACCTATAGCTAGCTATATAGCTAGCTAGCGACTATTAAATAGACGAAGAATATACTATTACTATTAACTTCTAGTAAGCTATATTACTTACTCGAGCTTACTACCGAGCTAAGAAATCGCATCTATAAATACGCCTTAATAAAGGATCGAAGGGCGCGGTATCTATAATAAACTCTTTTTTACTAATATCGATAGACTTCTTTAGATACGACCCTAGAGGCGCTATAAGCTATACTTGTTCGAGTAAAGTACGAGTAAAGTAATAACTCCTTACCTATAGCTAGCTATATATATAACTAACTTAACAAGATATAGCTATATATCTTCGCTATCTCGATCTATCTAAATCTAGTCGAGGATAAGGTTTGTAAGCTACTCGAGGAGGTCGTCGCTATTTAGTCGTAGTAGCGTTCGTAAGATCTAGTTACGAAAGAGCCCTATAGACTTAGTAAAGATAGAAGGCTAGCGGTAATGGATATAGTAGACGCGGTCTATTTATATTAAGATAGCCGTTAGTATACCTATATAGACCTAGTAATCCTACTATACTATCTTTAGCTCTATTAGAAACCTTTCGCCTACCGCAAGTCGCTCTAAAACTATAAGATAAGAAACTAGAGGCGTAGTAGGCTATACTTGTTCGAGTATAGTATAGGTAAGGTAACAATTGCTTACCTATAGCTAGCTAGCTATATACCGACCGATAGATTAGTAGACTATTAAACGATAGTACCTACATAAGAGATAGTATACGTAATAATATATATTCCGAGACTATCGAGAGGGGAGAGTATCTTTAACTTATTATAGATAACTCTTTACATATCCTTAAATTGAATCTTGCTTCCTATATTAAAGGCATAGACGAGCTATAAGGCCTATTTATTTAGTCTTCTACTTTAGCGTACTATTATTGTCTAGGTAAGGTAATAGCTACTTACCTATAGCCGGCTATATAGCCGACCGTTTTTCTAGCTTAATCTCTAGTTACTTTACTTAATACTTATCGGTAGTTGCTTAGTAGCGCTATACATTGTATAAGATCTTCCTTTGTATCTTTTGTTATACTTTTCTACCCTTAGCTTTATCGTCGTCGATAGAATTTATTAGAAATAAAGTTAGGGACGCCGTAAGCTATACTTGTTCGAGTATAGTCTAGGTTAGGTAATAGTAACTTACCTATAGCCGGCTATATAGCCGGCTAGCGACTATTAAATAGACGAAGAATATACTATTACTATTAACTTCTAGTAAGCCGTACTACTTACTCGAGCTTACTACTAAGCTAAGAAATCGTATCTATAAATATGTCCTAATAAAAGGATCGAATAGTATAGTATCTAAAGCGAACTCTTTTTTACTATTATTAATAGAATTCCTTAGATACGAAGTTAGGGGCGCCGTAAGCTATACTTCTTCGAGTATAGTCTAGGTAAGGTAATAGCTACTTACCTATAGCTAGCTATATAGCTAGGCGTTTCTCTAGCTTAACCTCTAGTTACTTTACTTAATACTTATCGGTAGTTGCGTAGTAGCGCTTTATAACGTAAAAGATCTCCCTTAATATACGCTAAAGAACGCGGTATCTATAGCGAGCTCCTTTATACTATCGTTAATAGAATTCGAGAGATAGGAAGCGAGAGGCTCTATATATAATACGCTATACTTCTTCGAGTATAGTATAGGTATAATAACAACTTCTTATGTATAGCCGGCTATACTATATCTCCTAACCATTTCTCCTTAAAGCCTACAACCTTCTAATATAGCTCTTAGCCCTTCTTATGTAACATAATCTTATATACTGTACGATATAGCTCCTTAAATAAGAGTATAGATACATTCTTAGTATAGAAAGTATAGTAAAGAGTAAAGTAAATAATATATACTCTATACGTTAGGCGGATCTTAGTATAGCCTCTACCTACGAGCGAGGTTATATCGCCGCCCTTCTTTCTTTATCCCTTAGCGCCGCTAAATGTATCTATCCTATAAGTATAGAGATAGAGGGATAGGTATTGTATAAGGCTCGGCCGCTACCTCCTAACTATTCCTCCTTAAAGCCTACGAATTGCGATTTATTAGATTAGAAACTAGAGGGGCTATAGGCTATACTTGTACAAGTGTAGTATAGGTAAGGTAATAGCTACTTACTATAGCCGGCCGTATAGCCGGCTAGCGACTATAGGATAAATAGAGTATATATAGTAGAGTAGGCGGCGTACTTTATTAAAAACTCGTATAGTTAGCTCTCGGGTTAGTATAATAATAAGGATAACTAACTATATATAGATAGCGACTTGTATCTATATATAGTGCCTAGAGCTCGGTATAGATCTAAGGGACTTTACCTAGCCGCCTATAAGGCTAGCTATATTAATTTTATTAACCTTGCTATCTATAGATCCTCTTTTTAGGATTCCTATCTAGATCCCCTTGATATCGCTTCCGCTTTCGCTTCGAGGGCTTGTTGCCCTCCTCCTCGTTATTACTAATTAATTAGATAGAAGGGCTAAATCGAGTATCTTCTTCCTTGTCCTAGTTCTTACTCTCCTCTTCCTCTTCATTTTAGTAGTTATATAAACTACTATGCGAGCTAGTCTATAGCTATCTACTCGGCATCTTACATAACTATATCTTTAGTCGTCTACTATACTCTAGTAGTATCTACTACTATATAAGTAGAGCGTATATAGTCTATAGCTACTTACCCTAAGCTAAGATATATTCCATCTTTCGAATTACTAAGATATATCGTTAAGAGGTACGTTAGCTTTAATATTCCCTTATAGCCTAGCTTAGCTAGTATCTTATAGTACCTATTCGTCTCCTCTAGCTACTTCCTCTCGATATCGAAGTAATAGTAGAGAGCTTTTACTCTACTACGTCCTAGGCTTACTATATCCTTAAAGTAGTAGCGGCGAAGATAATAGTTCTAAGGCTAGTAGCTAGGCTAATCTAAGCGAGGCGTACTCCTAAAATGTAGTAGAAAGCTTTTGTTCTATATATTAATATTTCGAATAACCGCGCGCTTAGCGATAGTATAGATTTCGTATAGTATAGGGAAGGATCCCTAACTTAAAGCTTTCTATAGAATTGTTAGTAAGACCTAACTTTTTAGCCGGCTATATAGCCGGCTATAAAGGATATACCGAAACTCTACTATTTCCTACTACCTTTAATAGCTTTCTAATCTAGACCTTGGTCTTTATATCCCTCTTAAACTACTTAAGTACCTATAGCTTTCTCTATATCGAATAAATAGCCTTATACTAATATGTATATACTACGTGAAACTCGATATCGAGAAATTTAAAGTAGTAAAGCTCCTTAGCTATATCTTATATCTTAGCTTTATACCTTAGAGTAAGACCCTAACTCGGATTAATAAAATCCTAGTTCTTAGAATCTATAGGTAGATCTTTTATATCTAAGTCGCTCTATTTATACTATTCTATTAGATAATTGTCGAGTACTATCTCTATTAAGCTTACGCTAGTTAAAATATCTACTACTACATATTTATCGTATAGATCCTCTTTGTCCTTTACCTTAATCTCTTTCCTAGATTATATTAGTATTCGATTAATAATAAGTCTAATAACGCTAGCTATCTAGCTAGCTATAGTAATACTTACCCTCTATTCCTCTACTATAAGAAGACTAATCTTAGGTTAGATAGCTTCTCTTCTTATTCGGCCTTACTTTTCTACTAGAATATAGCTTTATCCTACTTAGGTCTCTCCTTCTACTTCTCTAGCTACTATCGGAATATAGTTTACTTAGCTCTTTTCTTCTTTCTTAAGGTTTGTTTAGTCTTAGATATCTATAAGACTCGCTTTACGTCTACTATAGTCTTCCTATATATAGAATACTCCTCTTTTATCTTATAACGCTTTAGGCTCGATACGCGATTACTAGGTTTATTTTTCGCGTCGCCGATATAGTAACTAAGCTTATAGTTGCCTTAATGTAGTTACTAATTACTACTATATATAATAGGCTAAGTAGGACGCTTATCTCGAGCTATCTTGCGTAGTTATTATAGGATGTTAAAATCGAAGTTTTCGCAAGGTAAGAATTAGTAATAAAGCTCTAAATTTTATAACGTAACCTACGTAAGGTTTCTATAGCAATAGCGACCTAGGCGATAGGTAGATACTATAGAAAGAGTACTAAGTAGTACGAAAGTAAAGCTTCCTTTATGTAGCTAGTAGTATAGCTAGTCTTTTTAGTAACGCTTATATAAACTAGAAAAAGTCCGGGTTATAACCTAAAATTAGTATAGGTCCTAGAACCCGAAGCTAAACTAATCGTCCGGTTCCTACTAAGAAACCGAACCTAGACCCAATTTCTCGGGTTATACCTAACCTACTAGGACCGCTTTAGAGGCTATAGAATATCTAGAAGTTCCTAGTTAACGAGTAGTAGAAGATATTAGATAAAAAGAAAGTATAGGATAAGCTAAGTACTTTAAGGGCGGCTATAAAAGCTTCTAAGGAATAGAGTCTTACTATAATTGTTTATAAAGTAAGTATAGCTAATACTTATAGCCGGCCGTATAGCTAGCTACTACTTTTCTTAACTAACTAATCTAGATCTATAGGATAGTAATCTATAGTAACTCTAGCTCGTAGCGATAGTACGCGTTCGTACTTATCTAGACAAATCTCCTAGATAAGCTACGGATTAATAGTAAAAGTATTGCTTAGAATAAGAAATAGTAATCCTAGCCTCTAAAACGAACACTCTAATTAACCTAGGACGTTAAGACTAGATTCGACTCCTCGTTCTATATACTAGTCTAAGTATGCAAACTACGGTATATAGTAGACTAGTACTACATTAATTAAGGTATCGAATAGCTAGCCTTAACTAAGGTAGAATAGAGATAGGCCGAATATCTTATTTCGATTACAAGGCTATACGCTATCGTTACGAATATAATAAGTAGGATCCGAGGACTAACGATCTATTAGGTATTCGGGTATTATAACTAGCTCTTTAACGAACTAGATCGATCTATAAAGAAGCTAAGTAAAAAGAGTATTCCCTAGAAGGTTACTATAACGAAGGTACTTCTAGCGTTAGAACAAAAGCTTAATAAATATTATTTAGCTACTTCCGAGACCTTCGGCGATATCTATAGTATCGTAGTCCTTCTTTATCTAATTTAGAAGACTAAATTCTAGTAATAGGACGAGTAGAAGGACAAACAAAAATAGGAAGAATACTACTAGTCGATATTAAAGGAGCTTGTTAAGGAATACTCTAATTATATAGTATATAGAGCTAAGGAATAGTAATAGCGGAAGAAGGTTAAGAAATCGCGAACGTCGTTTATATTTAGTACTTAGGCCCTGGAATAGGACGAGATCGAGGCAAGGGGAGCTCTAGACGAACTCGAGATATATCGAAGGTAAAGTAAGTACTACTATTAGTATAGTCGATACCCTAAGCCGTAAGCTAACGAAAATTAGATTTATCCTATCTTATAAACGATTTCTTAGAGGATAATATATTAGGAATATAGTCTCGAATCGCTAATAGTTATCTAATAGTCGCTATAATTACTCGAGATATTCTAGTAATCCCTAAGATAGGAATTAGGATAGAGTACTCGTTTAGTATTAGATAGTATTAGTACCGATATAATTAAATATATAGTCCGACTATCTTTAAGATAATTATAATTAATCGGAATCTTCTTATATAGAAGAAACGTTAAGGGAAGAATAACCCTTATACTATAATATTAGACGACTTACTTAGAGAGGAAGCGAGGATAGAGGAAGAGGAGAGTAAGAACTAGGATAAGGAAGAAGATACTCGATTGAGCCCTTCTATCTAATTAATTAGTAATAACGAGGAGGAAGGTAATAAGTCCTCGAAGCGAAAGCGGAAGCGATATTAAGGGGATCTATATAGGAATCCCAAAAAGAGGATCTATAAATAGTAAGGTAGATAAAACTAATATAGCCGGCCTTATAGCTAGCTAGGTAAAGTCCCTTAGATCTATACCGAGGCGCCGGGCACTACCTCTAGATATAAGTCGCTACCTATATATAGTTAGTTATCCTTATTATTATACTAACCCGAGAGCTAACTATACGAGTTTTCGAAGAAGTACGCTACCTATACTATCGCTTATACTCCGTTCTAACCCTAAGCATAAGCTAGCTATATAGCCGGCTATAGGTAAGTAGCTATTACCTTACCTATACTATACTTAGACAAAGATAGCCTATAGCCCCTCTAGTTTCTAATCTAATAAATCGCGATTCGTAGGCTTTAAGGAAAAATAGTAAGGAGGTAGCGGCCGAACATTATACAATACCTACCCCTCTATCTCTATATTTACGGGATAGACATATTTAGTAGCGCTAAGGGATAAAGAAAGAAGGGCGGCAATATAGCCTCGCTCGTAGGTAGAGGCTATATTAAGATCTATCCGCTACGTAGAGTATGTATTAGTTTATAAACCCTTTACTTTACTCTTTACTATACTTTCTATACTAAGAATATATCTATACTCTTATTTAAAGAGCTATATCGTATAGTATATAGGATTGTATTAAATAAGAAGAACTAAGAGCTATATTAAAAGGTCGTAGGCTTTAAGGAGAAATAGTTAGGAGATATAGTATAGCCGGCTATAGGTAAGAACTTGTTATTCTACCTATACTATACTCGAAGAAGTATAGCGGACGGCGCCTCTCGTGTCTTATCTCTCGAATTCTATCGACGAGAGTACAAAAGAGTTATTAATATATACTCTAATATATACGAGCTAATCCTAACCTACAATAGTAGTAGTAAGTAGAAGGTAGATAGTACTTTCAAGATATAGCTTACTTTCGGATTAACGGGTATATATCTAGAAAGTAAGCTAGAAAATCGGCTAGCTATATAGCCGGCTATAGGGAAATAGCTATTACCTTACCTAGATTGTACTCGAACAAGTATAGCTAACGGCGCCCCTAACTTCCTTTCTAATAAATTATATCGACGACGATATAGCTAAGGGTAGAAAAGTATAATAAAAGATATAAAGGAAGATTTTATACGATATATAGTACTACTACGTAACTACCAATAAGTATTAAGTCGAGTAACTAGAAAGTAAGCTAGAAAAACGGCTAGCTATATAACCGGCTATAGGTAAGTAGCTATTACCTTACCTAGACTATACTCGAACAAGTATAGCTAACGGCGCCCCTAAATTCATTTCTAATAAATTCTACTAACGACGATAAAGCTAAGGGTAGAAAAGTATAATAAAAGATATAAAGGAAGATCTTATATAATATATAGCGCTACTACGTAACTACCGATAAGTATTAAGTCGAGTAACTAGAAAGTAAGCTATAAAACGGGCCGGCTATATAGCTAGCTATAGGTAAGTAGCTATTACCTTACCTAGACTATACTCGAATAAGTATACCTAACGGCGCCCCTAACTTTATTTCTAATAAATTACTTCGAGGACTATAGAAAGGAGTTCGCGAGACCCGCCTTTATTATAGGAAGCAAGATTTAATTTAAGGATATATAAAAAATTATCTATAATAAGTTAAAGACTCTCTCCCCTCCCTATAGTCTTAGAATATGTATTATTTTGCGTACTATCTCTTATGCGGATAGTATCGTTTAATAGTCTACTAATCTATAGGTTAGGCTATAGCTAGCTCTAGGTAAGTAATTATTACCTTACCTATACTATACTCGAACAAGTATAGCCTACCGCGCCTCTAGTTCCTTATCTTACAATTTTAGAGCAACTTGTAGCGATAGAGCTAAAGATAGTATAGTAGGACTACTAGGTCTATATAGGTATACTAACGGATGTCTTAATATATATAGACCGCGTCTACTATACCGATTAACGCTAGCCTTCTATCTTTATCTCCTCGAGTACCTTAGGAACCTTATCCTCGACTAGATTTAGATAGATCGAGATAGCGAGGATATATAGCTATATCTTATTAAGTTAGTCGTATATATACTAAAGCGGCTCTATAATATAGCTAGCTATAGGTAAGTAGCTATTACCTTATCTAGACTATAGGTATTACCTTACCTAGACTATACTCGAATAAGTATACCTTATAGCGCCTCTAGCTTCGTATCTAAAGAATTCTATCGATAATAGTAAGAAAGAGTTCGCTATCTTCGATCCTTTTACGAGGGCATACTATAGATACGATTTCTTAGCTCGGTAGTAAGCTCGAGTAAGTAATATAGCTTACTAGAAGTTAATAGTAACGATCTATTAATAGCGAGCGTATTTATATATACGATTTCTTAGCTCGGTAGTAAGCTCGAGTAAGTAATATAGCTTACTAGAAGTAAATTGTAATAGTATATTCTTCGTCTATCTAATAGTTGCTAGCTAGCTAAATCTAGCTATATAGCTAGCTATAGGTAAGTTACTATTACCTTACCTAGACTATACTCGAACAAATATAGCTTACGGCGCCTCTAACTTCATTTCTAATAAATTCTATCGACGATAGTAAAAAGGAGTTCGTAAGGGGAACTATAGTATTTAACTTAGAGTAAGTAAGATTTTATATAATATAGCGCTACTTCGCTTATACCGATACTCCTATTATTCCCTCGACATCTTCGCATAATACTATAATAACGTATATATTCCATTTATCTAAGTATAGCCCTAAATTGTACGCTACGCCTTTGTATCTACGAAATTATAATACCTCTAAAGAAAGCATTTACTAGCGGAACTACTAATTAGTATTAAGTAAAGTAACTATGAACTAACCTAGAAAATAGGGACTTCGTTAGCCTTAGGAGATATAGAGCTTAGGGCTATATAGCCGGCTCGAGGTAAGTAGCTATTACCTTACCTATACTATACTCGAATAAGTATAGCTTATAGCCCTACTAGCTTCTTATCTTATAAATCCTATCTACGATAGGGAAAAAGAGTTCTCTATAGATACTACGCTCTTCTAAGTATATCTCTTTAATATACGAACCTTACGATATAACGGCTAAGGTAGAGTAGGACTTTGCTCTATAGCTAGCTATATAGCTAGTCGTTCTTTCTATTTATTATAAGCTAGTCGTTAACGTTACTACGATAACGTTTCCCTATATATATACTTAGTCTTCTTTTATCTACTCCTTTCTTCCTTTTATATCCTAGTAAAATGCCTTTCTATAGAGATACGATTATCGATAATCCGGATAGACCTTTTAGTTCATTTAACGATAGGAACCGCCGAGATAATAGCTAAGAAGTAGATCGTAAGTCGTTACTCTCTCTTCCGAGAATACCGTTATTATCTCTACCTATATTAAAATAAATAACAAAACCGCGACTTCCTTAGGGTAACTTAGCCTATATTTCTTCTTAGACTAGTACTAATTATTTTAGCTATAGTAGAAACTAACGAACAACCTTTTCGTACTAGTAATACTATCGGTTAGAAATAATAGATTCCTTTAAAGAAACCTATAACGAGCCTTCTAACTAAGAGTTCTTAGAAATAATGTAAAGGCTAGTTATAGCCTATAAAGTAAGCGTTAAGACGTAGAAAGAGTATCGCTTTTAAAAGCAATACTAGTAGTAAGAAGTTTAAGTAGAAGCAAGGTATAGTCGCTTTCCGGGAGATTCGGTTTTATTAAAATACTAAAGTTATAGATCTCTTTATAAACAAGCTTCCTTTCTAGTAGTTCGTTAGGGAGATAGTACTATATTATAAAGCCGATCTACGCTTTTAGAGTACCGTAATTAAAGCTCTATAGAAAGCGAGCGAAGCGTTCTTAACGACTATATTCGAGTTAGCTAACCTACTCGCAATTTACGCTAAAAGGGTAACTCTTTAGTAGAAGGATATATAGCTTATCGCAAAGATCTAGATACGACTTTTAGGAGAGTAATTCTAACGATTCGAGATAGTTACTCTAAGTCTTTATCGCTATTCCTTCGATACTTTCCCTCTAATTATAGCTAGCTATACTACTAGCTATATGTTTAGCTTTACTTATTATTTCGATATAGTATCGAATCCTACCTAGTTACGTATATATTGTCCTCTACTCTTACTAGCTTTATTACGTTATTTTTAGTTATTACTTATCGGATTCTTTAACCTATACTCTCTAACTATAGCTAGCTATACTACTAGCTATAGATTTAGTTTTACTTATTATTTTAATATCGTATCGAATCCTGCCTAGTCGCGTATATATTGTCCTCTACTCTTACTATTATAGAGCTTGATTACGTTATTTAAGGTTATTTCTTACTAGGGTTTTAAGGCATATCCTCTAACTATAGCTAGCTATACTACTAGCTATATTCTTTAGCTTTACTCATTACTCTAATATCGTATCGAATCTCGCCTAGTCGTATATATATTTGTTCTACTCTTACTATTATCGAGCGATCTTACTATTATCGAGGTTTAATTACGTTACTTTCTATTATTTTCTACTTAGTTCTCTAGAAACGGCCGCAATAACGTTTTTATTATACTAACCTATAATGTAATAGCGTATAATAATAACTTTCTTTAATTTAGTATCTACCTTATATATCGCTAGTTCTCTACCTACTCTATACTTCTATACCTTTTATTATATACCTATTATATTTAGAATAGCTAGAAAGACCGTCGCTAGCGCTACTAAGAAGAAGAAAGGCACTACTCGTATCTATTATAACATCTACGCTACTATACGCTAGATTTAGGCAAGTACTACCTTCAAGCTTTATAGACTCTAGAAGAAAGCAAAATTAGGTAGAGGTCGTCGTCTCCTAGGTAGTAAGTTTCACTCTTTGTATAGCTAGCCGTATAGCCGGCTATATAGCTAGCTATAACTAATTATCTTTTAGAAAACGTACTATAGTAGATTACGACTACGTAAATGTCTACTAACCTTATAATCCTACGAGCCCTATTCTAGAGACTAATTAAATAGTTAATCTACGATACTAGTATTACTAGCGCTAGCTAGTTCCGTATTTAGTTCAATACTATCGAGGTATTACGTAAGGCCTCTAAAGTATACCTTACGACTTTCTTCGAGTATATATTACTCCCTAACGTCCTTAATATATACTAACTCTAGATAGCTATTAACCTACTAGCCGTCTATACTAAGTATATTACTATTTAGTAGAAGGGCATTATTATACTAAGTTTGCTTCTAAAGGGCTATAGTATCTTTACTAGAGATATAGACGTTAGCGAGAATCTATATAAGAACTATCGTAAGTAGTAAAGGACCGGAAAGGTAGCTATTAGCGCTATACTATAGAAAGAAATAACTACTCTATCCTTAAGGACTACGATACTAGTAGTATATATAGAAGAAATAACTACTTTATCCTTAAGGACTACGATAATAGTAGTATACATAAATAACAATGTTCTCTATCTCGATATTTCGCAATTTCTACCTTTCTAATATTTCTATTTTTCGCTATAAACCTATTGAATCTTTAGGTTTAAACCTAGACAAAGTTCCGGTCCCCTAAGATTAGACCTAGACAATCGGGTTAGGTTCGGTTTTGAACCCGAATCTAACCCGAACTAACCTACTAGGACGTCTAATCTAAACTTATCTAAACGATTATTATAAAGTAAGTAAGGAAAGATTTTTTTTTATATTTTGCTTTTTATATAAAATAGGGGATACTATTGTATCGTTAGTAGAATAGGTCTTCTTATTTTTATATAGGCTTAGATAGTAATAACTTCCCTAGGAATTACTAGCCTTAAAATTCCCCTAGCTAGCCCTACGGCTAGAGTAAAGTCTAAAAATCTAGAAGTAAGAGTTGTAACCTTAGTCTAACTAAGCATTCTTAGAGCTAATAAACTACTAAACAATATAGCGAGATTACTAGGTAACTTCTTTCCCTTCCTCTTCTTTTAGAATATCTTCTATTTTTAGTAGAAGGCCTAAAGTACTATCGAGCTAGGCTACGAAGTAGAGTTCGGTAATCTCTAGCCTAACTAGGATCCCTTCTCTTTTATAGCCTAATTTTCTCGTACTATAATACGCTTCTCGTACCGCAATATAGATATAGGTACCTATCCTACTATAGACTTTAGCTAGGTATAAGTATAGTCTAGGTAATTAGTCCTCGCTATGCCTCGGAATCGGTTAGTAGAATAAGACTAGTTAACTAGAACAATATTGTATCGAATAGGTAGTACGCTACTATATAGTACTAGTAAGGTTTTAGAGGATCCTCTAAACCTAGAGTAAGTCCTAGAAAGTAATCGACTATCTAGGTCCTAAGCTTTAATAGTCTCTATGGTTTATAGCTTTCGGGGTTAAGATAATACCCTTATCTAGGAGATTACTCTTAGTTATCCTTTTATCGAGACCTCCTAAGATACTATTCGTAACTAGTATCGTAGGTCGTTTATCGCCTCCTATATATACGTAGTTATCTATATCTAAGGACTACTATTAACCTAATCGCCTAATGCGATCGAGAAGAGATAGCCCTACCTTTCGCTCTAATAATAAGTAGAACCTAAACCTATAGATACCTAAGGGCTAGGTAGTATAGGAAGGAACTATAGGTAGTATAACCTATTAGGCTAAGGGAAGCTATACTAGATATACTATCTATTCGTAGTAGCTATAGAGGTAGTAGGTAGTAATTAGAGCTCTATAGTAGAGTTATAAGAAACGTAACTAGTAATATATACTAAACGAAGGTTAATAATATCTCTCCCTAGTAGAAAGAGGACTATATATACTAATCGAGGCCCTTACCTAACTTAGTAGACAAGTGTATCCTAGTTACTAGACAATAGTACTCTCCTTTACTAGCTATAAAATATATATAGTTACGAAAAAGATACGCTACTAGACTAAATCCTTTATATTTATATTCGTTCGTTAACTTTTCTAGTAGAAACGCTAAATCGAACTAACGATTAGTTTATTAGAGAGAATAGAAGAGATATCGAAGACTTAGATTTCCTATTAGTATATAGGTAGGTAGGTTAATTATATTGCTATACTATTCCAAATCTAGACAAGTAGCTATCTCTAGTATATTCCTTAGGAGGGAAAAAGCCTTTTACTCTACCTTCCTAACTTCCTTAAAGCCCCTACTAGTTTTGTATAGCGTTAAAAACCTCTACATTCTATTATATTATTAGGGATACTAAGCCCTACCCTTATTTATACTAGTCTTTTAAACTTTAAGAGGTTCCCTATATCTCTATCGCCTTGACTAGATCGTGTCTACCTCCTCTAGTTTAGTATCCTTTACTTTAACTTATTCCTTTATAGCTCCTAAACTAGGTAGAAGGGAGATCTAGCTTAGGAAATAGGGTAGTACCCCTATGCCTTTCCTCCCTTTCCTCCCTCCCCTTTTAATATAGGTCCTTATTATTCCTCCTACTTTCTAGTTAACTTCTACTATAGCTCTCTACTAAGCTATAACCTATCCCTATCCTTACTTAGTATCTAGTTACATAACCTATATTACTAGAATTTGGACTCCCTATATTAGCTTCTATACTTAGGTATTCTTTATAGGCTATCCTATATATAGTATAGGGAGTAGTTGTATTAGATACTTAGCCTTTAGAACTAATATTGTTAGTGCCCCTCT
Source organism: Pseudocercospora musae (assembly GCA_001578225.1). Taxonomy (NCBI): domain Eukaryota; kingdom Fungi; phylum Ascomycota; class Dothideomycetes; order Mycosphaerellales; family Mycosphaerellaceae; genus Pseudocercospora; species Pseudocercospora musae. The sequence continues at coordinate 26,441 of LFZO01000524.1, forward strand.
AGGAGCTAGGGCCTAGAGGGCAAGTCTAGGGCTATACTCCCCTAGGGACTATAGGCTATAGGATATACTAAGTACTTTGTCCTCTATATTTCCTCCTCCTTCTAGTAATCTTTAAAACCTCCTCTTTAGTTATTCCTCCCTTCTCTTTAGAGTAATTAGTCCTAGGTTACTACTCTAGTTCCTTATTCCTAGGATAGATTCCCTCCCTAGAAAGGTTAGCCTATCGACTCGGTATTAGTTCTTATAATAGTTATAGCTACGCTAGGCTCGATAGGTAGCCGCTAGTTTTCTAATAAGCTATAGTCGCCTTAGAGCTAGACTCCTTTTTTACCTAGGCGCCTTGTATTGTCTCCTTAGGTAGCGCTAATAGATAGGAGAGATTTGGCTATATTAGTAACGTCGTTGCCTCTAGGTTCGTAGCTAGTATCGCGTATAGGTACTCTCCTTCGCTAGCCCCTACCGGTATATACTACTATATCCTAGAAGGTCCCTAAATAGTATTAGGTTATTACTAATCTTATAAGTAATTAGCGTTTCTACTAGAAAAGTTAACGAACGAATATAAATATAAAGGCTTTAGTCTAGTAGCGTATCTTTTTCGTAACTATATCCATTTTATATATATATATTATAAAAGTCTAATATATGATAATAGAGATATTTTACTATTATCTATCGAGCTAAGGAGGGCCGATAGGCATAAATGGATCATAAATCGTAACAGAAGCTACAAGGAATAGTAGGGGCTAAAGTAGGAATAGCAAGTGTGTTGTTTTCTATAGGTTGGAGCTAAACCTGAAAGGTGTTAGCTTGGATTAGTCATATGATAGTCATTATGTAATCCAGTCTGCCTTAGCATCCCTTGCTAGGTTACTAACTAGACTATATATTCCAATACTCCTACTTAGATTAGTTGGTCTACAAATCCTAATTCCAACTAATATAATCCAACAAGAATTTCAATTAGCTAATTAGGTACAATGGCTTCTAGATTAGCATAGTGTATCCAATCTACTAGGTTCAATTCCTAGATCTAGTGTTTTCTTGCTTAGTAGATTTTGAATCCTCTAAGTAAGGACTTTTGTCCCTTTTAATATTATACTAGCTACAATTATCTAATGAATTCCTAGAACTGTAGCCCTGTCTTTGGCTTAGTTAGGCTATTAGCTACTATCTCTTTTATTAGAGTGTATTCTACAATAATCATTCTTTACTACTAAAGATTTCTAACCTTGTTAAAACTAATATTAATATGTTTTGATCTCTTATAGGTATAAGCATCTTTAACAAGAGTTAAAGCTGCCTAGTTGTTACCTATAATCTAAATAGGCCTAATTTCATTCACTGTATTAGAATTCCCTTTTATTAGTAGTTGGAATGAACATTCTCCTACTAACTATACATAGTCTATCTCCCTTAGGAGTGCTATAAGGAATTGAGATTGCTTTGTACATGCATTTATTGCTATATACTTAGCCTCTATAGTTAATGTAGCAATTAACTTTTGCTTCTTGCTTATCTAAGAAACTAGTAATCTATAGAGAAAGAAGATACTTCTAAAGATTAAGACTCTATTAGCTTTATCCATTATATAATTAGAGTCTAAATATTCTATTAGCTTTCCTCCTCCCGTCCTAAACATTAATCCTAGGCTTAGGAATAATCTTAGGTATCTAGCTAGTTTCCTAAGTACTTTCAAATGTCTCTTAGATGGATCTAATGTATATAATCTAAGTCTTCTAAGTATAAAAGCAATGTTAGGTCTTGTTATAGTTATTAGCTATATCTATGTACTATTCTAGCTCTAGTACTTAGTCTTGTTACACCTTTCTTTATCTAAGTTAGATTTCCTTAGACTTTCATAGCTATCAAGTAGTAACAAGGTTGGGTAGGCTATTTCCTTAGTTATTCCAAACTTTGCAAGGTTTTCCTAGATATAGTGTTCTTAGTCAAGCTTTAGAGTACTATTAGGTCTATCTCTAGTAAGCTTTATTCCAAGAATCTTAGTTAGTTTACCTAGATCTTTGATCTTAAATACCTTGCCTAGTTCCCTCTTAAACTAAAGAACATCTTCTAGCTTTAGTACTACAATAGGGATGTCATCTACATAGGTAAGAACCATTAGGTTCCTTCCTCTATAGATAAGCAAACATAGGTCTACCTCTAACTAGTAGAATCCCATTTCCTCTAGCTTTAAGATACATAGCTTGTTCTAGTCTCTTACTACTTGTTTTAGGCTATACAAGCTCCTTAGGATTTTTAGAGCTATGCCTTATAGGATTCCTATACCTAGTAGTAGGATTATGTAGATGTCTTCTTATAGGGTACTTTTAGTAAATGCATTGTTTATATCTACTTAGTGTAGCTCTAGATCCTTTTCATATATAGTAGCTATAAACACTCTAAGTATATTATGCCTAACATAGTACTAGCAATGGCAGCGAACAATCAGAGACGAAGGGAAAACAGTTAGGAAGGGAGGGAGGACGAATGGAAAGCACTGTACGCTAGGGCAGAGGAGGTGCTAAAGGCAGAAGATAGGAAAACTCCTAAGAGGGCATATAAGATAATAATCTTAGAACTCCTTAGAGGACTAAAAGCAATCCACAACTAGGCAAGCTACATGATTACGAAGGCAGCTAATACAGCCGTAGCAAAGATTACAAAGAAACAACAAGAGACAAGCCCAAACCACCGCACCTAGGTAGCAGTAGCTAGTTAGGAGGTACCAAAACCCCCGAGGATAGTAGTCAGAGTCTACATTACGGACCTATAGGAGCAAAAAGAAATCCAAGGACTCTTAGGGAAAGAGATTGTAGAAAGAATTGCAGTTAAGGAGGTTATTAGGGCTAGGAACGAAGGGAAAGGGGTAATCAAGCTATTTACAGCCTAGGAGTAGGACAAAAAGAAGCTAGAAACACAAAAAGAATAGACAACCAAGATAGGGAAAACCGCAAAGATCTCCTAATAGTAGTTCATGATTATAGCCTATAGCATAACAAGGAGCTTTAAGGAAGAACAGGATATCGGAAACCTATAGAGACAAAACCAAGCTATATACCTAGGCCTAAAGATCACAAAGGTAGCATGGATCAAAAGGAAAATCGAAGAGACCAAGAAGTAGTCCTCCCTAATTATCTAGGTAGGAAGTGTAGAGCAAGCTAACATAGTATTAGACTAAGGGCTATTCTAGGACTTTAAAAGATTAGAAATAGAGGTATACAGAAGCAACTATAGGATAATGTAGTGCTTCAAATGTTAGCATTATGGATACTTAGTAGCTAAGTGTATAAAGACAACCAATACCTGCTCCTACTATACTAGGGACTATTAGGTTAAAGACTGTAAAGCACATAAAGGGGAAGCAAGATGTGCATGCTATACCAAAAGACACCCCTCTTAGGCAAAGGAATGCCTAGTGAGAATGTAGGTAGCTAGGAAGGCAAAGGAAGCTAGAGTCAACATACTAACAAGATACACAACAAGCTAGGGTAGCTAGGCGTAGAGGCAACCTAGCTAGGTACTACAAAAGAGGTTAAGATAGGATGATGGGTTTATATTTAGGGCCTTACTAATACTAGAGAGCTACTAGCAACTAGGGAGACTAAGATACCTTAACATCGCAGGAAAGGAAG
>LFZO01000525.1:0-30066 GCA_001578225.1 Pseudocercospora musae
AGGACTACGATACTAGTAGTATATATAGAAGAAATAACTAGTTTGTCCTTTAGGACTACGATAATAGTAGTATACATAAATAACAATATATTCTCTATCTCGATATTTCGCAATTTCCGCCTTTCTAATATTTCTATTATTCGCTATAAACCTATTGAATTTTTAGGTTTGAACCTAGACAAACTTCCGGTTCCCTAAGATTAGACCTAGACAAATAGGTTAGGTTCGGTTTTAAACCCGAACCTAACCCGAACTAACCTACTAGGACGTCTAAAGTTAATCGAGGCCTTTAAGAATACGCTATATACGCTTATTCTTAATACTATATACTTAACTAATATATATAACCTAGAGCTCTTAGATATTGTCGCTACTAGACCTATAAATAATACTATTAAGCTTAGTATTAGCCTTATGAAACCGAAGCCTAACTAAGCTAACTTTACTACGCTATTAAGGTTACTATAGAAGGGTCTCGAATAGGCTAGTTATCTAATGCCTCTTATTATTAGTACTAATCGTAAAGTAGTATTAATACTAGCGATTAAGGAGGTATTTCTAGGCTCTACTAATATCGTTTACGACTAGTATCTATAGCAAGATATATTAACTCGTATCTATAAGAAGCGTAGCGAATTTAGATAGGTAAAGGGCGTCGATAGCTCGTAGATTAACACTCCTTAAACTAATAAGTTTCTACGCCTATTTACTTATACTATCTATAGTTAAACCGAAGCCGAGTTTAATAAGAACGTACGGAAATTAGATAACGTCTATCCTATATTCAAGACCTATCTTAATAATAACTAGTAGTACTATAAGAAGTATATTATCGACTACTAGACTAACGAGGTTCTATACTTCGGCTATAAAGTTACTTCTCGAGTCGAGGTAACCTACGGACGTATTAAACAATAGCTTAACTATAGTAGCTATTACGATATCTTTATCCTCTTCGAGAGCTTAATTAACTAGTAGTAAGAAGGTTATAATCGCCGGCGTATTAGACTTGCTAAGAACCTTAAGAGGTATAATAAAGTACTTACTAGACTATTCTAGGCGAGTGTCTCTCGAGTCGTTAGCGACTACTACCTACTAGAAGTTAAGATCCTATATCTACGTACTTAGGAGCTTCTACGGACTATAACTAACGATAATAGTAACGACGTCTAGTACTTAGTATTCTCGTATAGTTACTTATAGTACCGCTATAACGATTACCTAAGCAAGACCTACGGCTATCCTTGTAAGCACGATCTTATAAAGCTACTAGAGATAGGAGGTAGTTATACTATCCTATTACTAAGCTACTTTAATAAGTACTAGTTTATTAACTTCTATAGAACCTTCCGTCTATAAGAGCTAGAAGTAATCTTTAGTAACTATAGACCTCTTACTAGCGGAGCGATACTATATAATACTAAGCGTACTAGGATAGCTCGAGAACTAGACGACTTGAATACTACTACTACTACTAAGAAGTAGAAGACAATAACCGCTAGAATAGTAGACTTCTAACTAGAGCTAGGCGTATCTCTTACTTAGCTTCGTACGACTATTACTAAGTACTATAAGTGCGTTAAGAGCTAGTATCGTACCTAACAATATCCCTACTAGAAGGCTAACCGTCCGTATAGCTCTACCTACTATCTAAGTAGCTTCGAGTACTATGATCTATAAGCTAAGTCTTTACTTCTAGTAGTACCGGAGCCTCCTTCTAAGCTAGATTAGCTCTACCGAGAGCTCGAGGACCTACGTAGACGTAAGTAACAACGACTATAGGTAGAAGAATATAGAGCGAGGTAATAAGCTAAATATAGCCGCTAGTAGGCGGCATTATATAAGCAACAACGACGATAAGCTACTTAGTAGTAATTACTTATATAGCCGCTAGTACGGTAGGCAATAATACTACTATACTACAACGTTATATAGTAACAACATTACTAGTATTATATGCAATAGTAAGCTAGTTAGTAATTAAGAGATTAGTATAAGCTAGTATATATAGCCTCGCGTAGTTATAAGGTAGTAGATCGTAATCCGCTTAGACCTAAGTAGATAGAGCGTACGCACTTGCCTATATAACTAACAATACCTTAAATTTGCCTATACTACTATCTTACTAACAAACTTTAGCTTTATAGCTAGCGGTAGTATTAATACCTAGCTAGAGGTAATTGCGTAGATCCGATAATTACTTCTATACGCGATTTTACGTAGAATAGTCGATCTCGTAATCTCGGGTTATACTAGGGCTCGGGCGGGTAGCTAGGGCTCGGTTTAGAGTCTAGGTATACGAGCCTTAGATACTTCCCCGATCCCTAGTTAGGCTAACGATCCCTAGCTATGCCTAATACTACGACTATTACGGAATTCTACCCTTATTAATCCTTAGTTATTTCTTACCTAATATAGCTTAATATTGTTTCCTTTTAGTTATATTAATAGGCGTATCTAAGGATCTAATACTACTTCTATTAAAAAAATTATACTTTCTTATTAATCTATCCTTCTACTAACTATAGCTAACTCTCTATTATATAAGGCCTATATAGCTAACTTTCTAGCTTCTTAAGAACTTGTTCTACTACTAGAAGAGTATATTATTAATCTTACTACTACTAATAATATATTAACTTATATTAAAGTTATAGAAGTCGAATCTACTATATCTACTATAGCTATTAATCTAGCGCCTATTTATCGAATATCTATCGAATAATAACCTTTCTATAGCTACTAGTACTCGTTTAACGAATCCTCTTATTAATAGTATCTTTTCTATAATAGTATTAACTATTAGTTAGTTAGTCTACGTTCTTAGAAGTACGCGTTTATAACGAAGAAGCGACCCTATAGACTACTTCTATACGAAGCTAAGTTCTCTTCGTATATAGCGCTAGAAGCCTATATTTAAGATAAGTTTAGAAAGGCTACTAGCTATAAGTTTAAGAAGAATAAGATAAAGAAGAATAAGATAAAGAAGAATAAGATAAAGAAGAATAAGATAAAGAAGAATAAGATAAAGAAGAATAAGATAAAGAAGAATAAGATAAAGAAGAATAAGAAGGATTTCTACTATAGCTATATATATTAATATAGCTACTATAGTAAGCCTAATAAACGAACGTAGATAATAACTAATATAGCTAAGAAGGACTTAAAGAAGATTAGCTATATATTCTTCTTCTATACTATAGTAGTTATACCTTCTAATATATATAGTCTATAGGAGATTAGATACGCTATAAGATAATACTACTACTATAATTACGACTCTAATAATCTTATTAGACTTATAACTTATAGAAAGTACTTAAGAATAGATAACTTTCTATAGTACTTAGAAAGGCTCTAATCTAGTCGAGTACTAACTACTAAAATATTAGTAGATTTCTAAAGCTATAGTATCCTTCTTAAACTATATAATCTTTATAATTTCTCCTAGGGACGGGATATTAATAAGCGACGATTATATAATTAAGTCTAGTATATAGAGTTACTACTAGAAAAAGAGAATATTTAGTAGAATATTTATATCTATAATAATAGGACAATTAAATTAATAGTTATACTATATTTAAAGTTAGTCGAGACTTATAAATAGGTACTATACTTCCTCGTTATAGATACGACCTATAGTACGACTATTTATAATATCGAGCTAATAGATATTATTACTATTAGATTTATAAACAATATAATATAGCTAGGAATTAGTATTATTAAGCTAAAGCCTAATATAACTAAGTTTATCTAGCTACTATAATCTATTTAGAAGGGATTAGAAGAACCTAGTTACGATATATCTATTATTATAATTTATTACTACTAATCGTAAAGTATTACTAATACTAGCTATAGACGAGGTCTTTCTAGAAGTAAAGAATATTGTATATACCTAGTATTTATAGTAAGATATATTAACCTAGATAAGAAAGGAAAGGAACGAGTTTAGATAGATTAAAGTTAGTAGCTTATAGATAGATAGTCCTTCTTTAGCTAAATTTATAAAGCTATTTACTTATACTATTTAAAATTAAATAGAAGAAGACTTTAATAGTAACGTATAGAAGCTAGATAATATCTAATCTATATTTAAGGCCTACCTTTATAGTAACTAGTAGAAAAATAAGATCTAGATTATCTACTTCTAGATAAACTAAGTTACCTATTTTAGCTATAAAATAATCTTACGTATAGAGTCTATCTATAGCTATATTAAGTTATAGCTTAATTATTGTAGCTATTACAATATATTTATAAACTATTATACTTAGTAGTACTCTTATTAGAAAGCTAACTAAAGATATAGTCTAGCTTATTACGTAAGTAGCTACAAATACCTTAATATCTAGTAGGAACTATTAGCTCTATAGATACTAAGAGAGCTATTAGAAATAGAGATATTATAGTAGAAGATCTAGAATATAGAAGCCTTATAGTAGGAGATCTAAGAGATAAGGCCTAGGAAGTATAAAAGATAGTATATAGAATAGTAGGCTACTATAGTACTATAATAGTTAGTACTAGCTAAATAGTAACGATAATAGATAGCTTTTTAATAATAGCGTTATCTATTAGCTTAGCTAATAGGTCTATCTTAGTAGCTACTATAACCTATCTATTATAATTAGTAGCCGCTATTTAATTAGTAGTATTATATATAGTAGTTAGACTACTATACCTCTATAGTTATATATTTAAGAAGCTATAAGTATTATAGATAGGCTAGAAGCTAGCCCTCTATAGCTAGGTCTTAGCATTAATGCCTTAGGCATTAACTCGATATATCTAACTTCCGCGTTTACGAGAGAACTTCCCTCTCTACGCTTCGTTAACTATAGCTAGCGACTAATATTATTTATTTACTTAGTCGTTCTATAATAGTACGAAGCGTCTAATAATACTACTAAAGCCCTTAGGTTCTTATACTAGAGGTACGCTAACTTTGTACCGTATTCGAGACGAGACGACCTACCTATTACAATAGGCGCTATACTATATAGGATCTATATACTAAATTCTATTAAGTAGAGCGTACGCTAACCGAGAGCCTATTAAGAAGTCTACTACTATATCGCGTACGTCGCGTACGTCGCTATAGATAGTAAGATATCGCCTCGTAGTATACCGCTATCTAGTAATCGACTAAACCCGTAGGACTAATACTATACGATTAGCGACCTATAGTAAGTACCTCCCTCTCTATAGGAACGCCGTACTAGTAATATTAATATTTAGACTATTCTACCGACCGCCGAGCTACTTGTATAGCTATTCTAGCCATTTAATAGCGAGGTTATATACCGATAGCTCTATCGTTACCTCTAGATATACGAAGCCTAGTTACTTTAACTCGAGAGCGAGCGATTATCTACTAAGAAAGAGCGTAATAACGTAGAAGTACGAGCCCTCGCTATAGAAGCTACTACTATAGTAGAGATTAACTAGACGTAGACTTAGGTAGAGACCGATATAAAGACTACGAATAACTATACTATATACCTCTAGTAGTAGTAGAAGTAAGTAATAGACGAGGTTAATCGTCTTAATAATATAATCTAGACCGTTAATAAGAGTAAGGGCTTCGGCCTATCGTAGTAGAAGCCTAAGAAGTCTAAGAAGATACCTAATCCTAACGCGTATAACGGAGATAGTAAATTAGTACTAAAGACTTAGTCTATTACCGTATTCCTTAAGTTAACCGCTAACGTAGACCGCTTTCTAATCCTTTATAGTAAGCTTTCCTATATATATAGTTATCTCGGTCCGAAAGCGCGTATCGTCCTTATTCTATATATTAAGATCGACCGAACGAACGACTAACCGCGAATTACCTTTATCCTTAACATAGTTACTACCTTTAAGAAGGTTCTAATTAAGGTATTTAGAGATACTAACGAAGAAGCTACTATCCTAGCTAAGATAAAGAGTTTAAAGTAAGGTAGTAAGGACTTCGTATACTATCGAGCCGAGTTTAATACGCTTAACGCTATTATCGGATACGATAGGTTAGCCTATAAGGAGGCCTTCCGTAACGGCTTAAGTAAAGAGCTCTACGATAAGTAGGCCTACTAGTAGGATACTAACCTTCTCTCGTACGAGGATATCTATAAGCGTTTAGAAGCTCTTAATTACTCGATCTATAAGCGTAAGACTAAAGTTAAGGCCTCTAGTACCTCTTATAGTATCTTTAGTTCGAATACCGCCGCTAAGGATAATAACTAGAATAAGAACCTAGTAGGATCTTCTCGGTCTATACCTACCGCTTAGTAGTAGACTTAAGCTTAGTAATTAACTAACCCTTAGCGCCGTCTATCTAGCGCTCTATCTCAAGCTATCCTAGGCGCTAGTAGCGCCCTATTAAATATATCTAATAGCGGTAATGCGATAGATCTCTTAGCTATAAATAATAGTAAGCGTATACCGCTAACTTAAGAATAGCGCGACGAGCGCCGCTACCTTAACCTCTATAGTTATTATAGTAAAGGCGGTTACTAGAAGAGCTATTGCCCTAATACTCGTAAAGGCCGTACTAACCGCGGCGCTAATATCTTAGCTATAGTAGTAGGTAACGCTAACCCTAACCCTACTACGTCTAAAGGCAATCCTTCGAGCTCCTAGTAATAGGAAAACTCTTAGTCTCTAAGTTAAGTCGCTCTTAGAGACCTCTCGATAGTTAATAAGTTCTAGTCTAGTAACTAGTCTATACTCCTTTAGTCTAGCGTTTAGTATTATCGTATTAGTATAGATACCTACTCTAGTATTATTACGACTTATACGACTATTACAAAAACAAAGATACTCTTCGTATTAGCTCGTTAGCTTTTAAAGTAGAGCCCTTCGTTTACTCCGATAAGGAGTATTTAGTATTACCGTATATATTATAGATAGACTCTATAGTCTATAAAACATAGAGTATAGTTTACTACGGTTATACGGAATACTCTTTTATAGACATTAACTACGCGTATACTTCTTAGTTACTAATTACCGTATTAGCGACGCTTTATAAACTCGAAGCCTTCGATAGTATAGAAGTACCTAAGGTTACGTACATTACTAAAGGTACGCTCGATATCCTTAGCTACTACGAGTATATTTACTTCTTCCTAACTAAGCTTAGTTACTATCCTATTATACTCGGTAAACTATAGCTAAAGTAATATAACCCTTATATTAGATAGTATAACGATACCGTCTTATTTAACTCTAACTACTATAAGTAATACTATAATAAATACTATACTATCGTTCGCGTAATAGGCGTTACGCCTACTAATAATATAAGTAGAGATACGAGCGAAGTATTATTATCGCCGCCGGCTAGATCGCCGACGCTCTCCTAGTTTAAATTAGAAATAATAGACTACCGAGAGCTACGAGATACGTATAGCTACCCTACGAGGCCTAATCGATTACTACTACTATTACCTACTTTCAATTACCTAGTATACTAGGGCGCTAAATCGTCGTCTATTAAGGACGTTAGCGCTAAGTTAGAACCTTTACCGGTACCTAAAGTACTAACGCGACCTTTAGCTATCGCTATTATACGCAAAGTACGAGTAATAGATATTTATACTATCGGAGCTACGCCGTTTAATACCCTCTCTACTAAGAAAGGCTATTAGGTCTTTATAGCGTCTCTTCGTAACGTTAAGTAAGCTATTACTACGAAGAAGAATATCGACCTATCTATAAAGCTCCCTTAATATCTATACTATTACCTTCCGACGTTTTCTAAATAAGACGCGTCTATACTACCTCTATACTACGTATACGATTATTATATCGATACTACTATAGAACCGAAATATAGCCTACTATACTCGATATCGTACGAAGAGCTAGAAGTACTATACGACTACCTTAAAGACAACCTCGAGAAAGGGTTTATTCGAGCCTCTAGCTCGCTAGTATTCTTATCGGTATTGTTCGTTAAGAAACTAGGTAGTAGATTACGCTTCTATATAGATTATCGTCGCCTTAATAAGATTACGGTAAAGAATACCTATCCGACTCCCCTTATCTAAGAGACTCTATCGCGAATTAGTAAGGCTAAGTACTATATAAAGCTCGATATAATCTCTACGTTTAACCGCCTCCGGATAGCTTAAGGTAACGAGTAGAAGATTACCTTTAAGACCCGATATAGCCTCTACGAATATCTAGTAATACTATTTAGACTAGCTAACGTACTATTATCGTTCTAGTACTATATTGACGATACGCTAGCTTAGTATCTTAACGTATTCTATACTACGTACCTTAATAATATTCTTATCTACTTAGACTCCTTAGAGGAGTATCGTATCTATATAGATCGTATACTTACTATACTAGGCAAAGCTAGTCTATACTATAATATCTCTAAGAGTAAATTCGAAGTATAGGAGGTTAAATATCTTAGACTAATTATTACGACTTAAGGTATTAAAATAGACCTAGAGAAAGTAGAAGCTATATACAATTAGCCTATCCCTCGTAATATTAAGGACGTATAAGCCTTCCTCGGGTTTATAAATTTCTACTACTATTTTATTAATTAGTTCTCGCGCCTTACTAAATCGCTAATAGAGCTTACGAAGAAGGATCCAAACGACGGCAAATATTACTTCTAATAGTTAGATAACTACTAACGTATATTCGATATCCTAAAGATAGTATTCGTAGTATAACTAATCCTCGTATACTACGACCCTACGCTCCCTATTATAATCGAGACCGATACTTCCGACTACGTTACTATAGGTATTATATTACAATAGTACGCTAACGAGCCCTCGGGCGGCGAGGAAGGTAACTAGAAGCCTATAGCCTACTTCTCGAGTAAAATATCTCCTACCGAATATAACTACGAGATCTACGATAAGGAATTACTAGTAATAGTTAAGGTATTCGAATAATAGCGTAGCGAGCTCGAAGGCTACCCGGAAATAGTTAAAGTCCTTATAGACTATAAGAACTTAGAATACTATATAACGACTAAACCAAGAAGTAGTCCTCCCTAATTATCTAGGTAGGGAGTGTAGAGCAAGCTAACATAGTGCTAGACCAAGGGCTATTCTAGGACTTTGAAAGATTAGAAACAGAGGTATATAGAAGCAACTATAGGATAATGCAGTGCTTCAAATGTTAGCACTATGGACACTTAGTAGCTAAGTATACAAAGACAACTAATACCTACTCCTATTGTATAGGGGACTACTAGGTTAAAGAATGCAAAGCATACAAAGGGGAAGCAAGATACGCATACTGCACCAAAAGACACCCCTCTTAGGCAAAGGAATGCCTAGTAAGAATGCAGGTAGCTAGGAAGGCAAAGGAAGCTAGAGTTAACACACCGACAAGATATACAACAAGCTAGGGTAACTAGGCGTAGAGGCAACCTAGCTAGGTACTACAAAAGAGGTCAAGACAAGATAATGGGTTTACATTTAGGGCCTTACTAGCACTAAAGAGCTACTAGCAACTAGGGAGACTAAGATACCTTAACATCGTAGGAAAGGAAGTAGGGTAGAAGAAACTTAGTTAAATACTAGTTCAAAGTAAGGAAAGGCTAAAGGAAAACCTATAGGGAAACGATATAGATGAAACCCAATAAATAGTGCAATAGTACTAAACATTATATAGTACAACGTTAATAAGAGTAAAGACAAGGTATAGAGGAGCTTCCTTCAAGTACTAAACCTAAAAGAACATTATATTATTACAATCTAGGAGCCCTAGCTTAACCCATATACAAAGAGACTAATAACTATTAAAGACCCAAGATACTACCCAATTATCTACAACTAGGGAGCCCTAAGGACATGCATCTACATTAGCAAGGAGATAGCTACAGAAACCTAGTAGACTATACTATAGGAGGATAGGGACCTAACATTAGTTTAAGTAGAAACATCCTAAGGTACACTCTAAGTCTACTATATATACAACCCACTACTAGACTCAAGGAGCAGTACCTAACTAAAAACCCTAGAAAGAATACCTAGAGTTATTTAGGGGAACACCTACTAAGTCCTGCTTAGAGATTTCAACCTCTACTACCCCCTCTAGGGCTTAGACTTTACCCTAGCTCATTACTTCCTAGTAGGAAGGCTAATTAACATGTTAGAGAGGGAAGGAATAGAAATTGTTACCCTAAAGGGATTGGTTACCTAGGAGGTAAGAGGAAGCAGTAGCATACTAGACCTATACTTTGCATTACATTAGATTAGGAATAGGATTATAAGATGTAGGGTTAACTAGGAACTAGAAGAATCATTAGACCACTTCCTAGTATAGGTGGAGCTAAATGTCTAGGCTAATTAGGAAAGGGAACTAGAGGAAAAGCTTAACTAGAAAGGGGCCTAATGGGACAGGATTAGGGAGGAACTAGGAAAAGACCCAAAACTAGAGGAACTCTTAACAAAGTACCTACTAAGGCTAGAGGACATTAACAAGGTAGTAGAAGAACTAATAGGAGTCCTAAAACAGGTAGCTGAAAAGCATACCCTAGTAAAGAAACATTCACTATACTAGTAACTATACTAGACTAGTAAGTATACAAGGAAGGTCAAAGTAGCAAGGAAGGCTAGGAGGTAGTAGATACAAACCTATACCTAGGAAGCATAGGACAACTATAATAAGGCTAGCTAGGAAAAGAAGATCTAGATCAAGAAAGATAAGATACAAGAATAGAGATCTATAATAGGAATAATTACAAAGAAACTAGAGGAGATGTAGAGGATAGCTAAATAGGCAAAGAAACCTAAATAGGAAAAGGACATACTACTACAATTCCCGGACATTAAGGACTAATAAGGGCAAATGCAGACTACAATAGAAGGGAAAGCAAGAGCCCTAGGCTAACACTTCTTCTACGGAAAAGTATAAGTAGACCTATTAGACATAAGGGAGAAAGAACTAGAGACTCTACTACCGGATACGCCAAGAGACACCTAGATTAAACCTAAGACTATAGAAAGGATCCTAAAGAAAATACTAGGCAACAAGGCACTAGGAGAAGACAAGATCTACAACAAACTTCTAAAAGCATACAAGAAGGAGCTAGCCCTAGTACTAGCCAATATCTTTATATAAAGCCTAGTATTAGGATACTACCTAAGACTATTTAGGAAATCCCTAACAGTAGTGCTAAGGAAGCCCTAGAAGGAGGACTATATACAGCTCAAAGCCTATAGACTAATAGCCCTACTCAATATAATAGGCAAGGTACTAGAGAAGATTGTTACTAAAAGGCTAATAACCTTTGTCGAGGAAAGGAATATCCTTCCTAAAGGCTAAATAGGAGGAAGAAAGAAAAGGTTAATACTAATAGCTATGGAACTAATCATAGAACAGATCAAGTATATCTAGCACTATAGTCAAAACTAGGTAGCAACCCTCCTCTCCCTCGATATCTTAAGAGCCTTTAATAATGTCTCCCATAAAAGGCTCCTATATATACTTAAGTAGAAAGCTATACCAAACTAGATAGTCCAATTCATCTAGTCCTTCCTATAGGAAAGATCAACATAGCTTATCTTAGGCAAATTCAAATTAGACCTAATACTAACTAAAAAGGGAATCCCTCAAGGATTAACACTTTCCCTAATCCTCTTCCTTATCTTTGTAGTAGACCTACTCCTACTCCTAGAATCAAATAACACATTAGCATTAGGGTTTGTAGATAACACAAACATCCTAGCCTAGTCTAAGACAATAGAAACCAACTGTAAGATCTTAGAGGAGAAGTACTAAGAGTATGAAAAATAGGTAAGGAGGTATAGAGTAAAATTTGCCCTAGAAAAGTACTAGATCATCTATTTTAGCAAGGCTAAATTAGCCTACAACATGAAGCAATCAATTACTATCTAAAGCTTTAAAACCTAACCATTAGTAGAACTTAGGGTACTAGGGATCTAGCTAGACCTAAAACTGAATTAGGGACTATAAGTAAAGAAGGCAAAGTAGAGGGCAGATGCTAACATACAATCCATTAATAGGCTTATAGCCTCTATATAGGGGGCTACATTCGAGAAAGCCAAAGTTATGTATAAGGCAATTATTAAGCCAGTAATACTATATAGAGCACAGATATAGACAGCCTAAGGGAAAACACTAAAGAGGATTAAGTAACCAATTAGTAGATCCTAAACCTAAAGCCTAAAGAAAATCCTAGGAGTATACAAAACTACACTAACAAGGGTAGTAGAAATGGAATTAGGGATCCTACTAGTCAAACAATACCTTAAGGGACTAAGATACCAATATATAGCAAAGACAATAGAATACCTAGCCCAATAGACTATCCAAAAGGCACTAGACAAGATAAAAGCCTAGTATACTAGGACTAGGAGGCTAGACAGACCGCAAATGACTCCTTAGAAAGCTAAGGACTTAGAGCAATATAGAGTCCTAATAAGAGAAATGCTAGAGAAGGAGCTTCGAAGACTAAACACAAGGCTAAAGGAAGACAAGCTAAAGGGAAAGAAACAAAGCCTAGTAGAATCAATTGCTAGACACCTATAGGAGTAGGAATAGAACAAAATACAAGTTAGACTAGGAACCCTAAAGGCACTAATCAAATTTAGTTAATACAACTACTAGCTCTATAAGGACCTAAATAGGGCCGAAGCAAGCCTAGCCATCTAAATTAGATCTAAACATATTAGACTTAGATCTTATTTGTTTAGAAGAAACGTCCTAGGAATCGAAAGTAGAGCTTACCAATATAGCTACTAATCTTAGAACCCTAAGCATATACTACTAGTCTGCCCCTAATGGTTAGAAGGTAGAAGTAATTAGAGACTAAAAGTAATAGAAAGGGAATACGACAAGCTAATCCAAAGCAAAGAAGACCTAAAGAGGATAGTAAGGTAGATCATTAAATAGGGATTCGTGTAACAATTTGTACTAGTAAGGGAAACTAAGGAGTAGATAAGAAGGAGGGAAGAAGAGGGGGAAAGAAGGGCAGGGTAGTAGGTAAGGTAGTTAGAGGGTAACAACCATAACACTAGTACACCCTAGAGGAAGGAAAGCAAAGAAACGAGGAAGGACAACACTTGTAAATAGGATAGGAGGGAGGTTTTTACTAACCAAGTTGGTTTCCTACCTAAAAACAATACATAGAAATAGACCTACATAGGCCGAAAGGCACTATAATAGGCAAATGAAATATCTATCTATCTATATAACGACTAAATAACTAAGTCGACGCTAAGTACGTTAGAGCGAGTTCCTTAGCCGCTTTCGTTTCTAAACTACCTACTACTCTAGTAAGCTAGGTATTAAGCCGGATAGTCTTACGTATAGGTCGGCGGACTTGCCTATACCTAGTAATATAAAGGATGCCCGTATACGCGCTTAGTAATAGGTTATCTTAAAGCCCGAGAATTTAGACCCTATCCTCCGGCTCTCTATAGTAACTTTCGATAGTAAGATCCTCTTCGACGATATCGTAGCTACGAGCTAGGATAATAAACAAGTATAGTATATAAAAGAGTACCTTACTAAACGCTAAGCGCTATCGAAGTCTAATAGTACGCTATACTAAATGTTACCGTTAGAGTATAAGATAATCTCTAACCTTCTTTATTATTATAAGAACCTCTTCGTTCTAGATACTTGTAACCTATAGACGCGTATTATCGAAGCTTACTATACTTATCTAATCGCCGGTTATCCTAGTAGGGAATATACTTATAAGCTAATTAACCGATACTACTACTAGCTAGAGCTCCGTTACGATATTACTTAGTATATCGCGTACTATTATATATATAAACGTATATATAGCGACTACTAGTAGAAATAAGGGCTTTTGCGACCGCTATCTATACCTATCTATCGTTAGTAGTATATTACTCTCGATCTTATTACTAGCCTACCTATATTAACTTCTAGATATAATATAATCCTCGTAGTAGTAGATCGCCTTACGAAGATACGTTACTTAATCGTAATAACTAAGAAGTATACAATAGTATAGGATATAGTAGAGGTCTTCCTCGATCGAGTCTAGAAGTATTATAGCTATCTATAGAGTATAACTTCTAACTATAGACCTTAATTTATATCTTAATTCTAGCGAGCGCTCTATTAATTAATAGATACTAAGCTATAGCTATTAATAGCTTGGTACCTATAAACTAACGGCTAAACGGAGCGATTTAATAGTATAACTAAGGCCTATCTCTACGCTTACGTAAACTATTCTAGCGACGACTAGACCCGGTAGCTTCTAATAGCTAAATTTACTAGTAATAACTAACGTTCTAACGTTATTAGTATATCTCCCTTCTACGCTTACTATAGGTTTAATCTACGAATAGGTATTAAGCTCGACAGCGACTCTAATACCGAGCTAGAAGTAGTCGACTTTATTAAGCGAGCTTATAACTTAGAATAATAGGCTATACGTTATCTATAATAGGCGTAAGCCGAGATAGAACGTACTACTAATAAAGACCGTTGCCTATATTCTATATACGTTATCGGTAATAAGGTCTTCCTATTACTCTATAGGATTAAGATAGAACGTAACCCTAAACTCGAATAGTATAAAGTAGGGCTATTTCGTATTACGAAAGTTGTCTTACTATACGCCTACTAACTTGAACTACCTCTATTAATAAAGATTTACGATATCTTCTACGCCTTACTATTAACCCTATTACCCGATTCTACGCTACTACTAGGCTAGAGTAATAACGCTCTACTATTAGTAGAAATTAATAGAGAGATAGAATACGAGGTCGAGGGCATTATAGACTCTTAGTAGTTTAGTAAGAAGAAGAATAAAGGAAAGAAGCCTAGATATACTAGCGTATTCAAATACAAGGTATTATAGCTTAGATACGATAAGAGCGAGGCTTTATAGATAATAGTAGATAATATCGTATATACGACTAAAGCGGTTACTAACTTCTATATATACTATCCTTATAAGCTATAACTAGGAGATAATAACTCTCCTATCTACCTATCTAAAGCGGCTATTTACGTTACTACTATTGCCGCCGCCGCCGCTACGTAGGAGGGGGATAGTATTATAGATAGGCTAGAAGCTAGCCCTCTATAGCTAGGTCTTAGTATTAATGCCTTAGGTATTAACTTAATATACCTAACTTTCGCGTTTACGAGAGAACTTCCCTCTCTACGCTTCGTTAACTATAGCTAGCGACTAATATTATTTATTTACTTACTCGTTCTATAATAATAAGGCTATAGAAAGGAATATACTAAATAATAAATAAAGGAATAACTTTAGATAGTTATTATTATTATATTAACTACTTTTACTAGTACTAAACGCTAGAAAGTATCTTAATCGACTTAACTTAGCTAGATAGAGCTACTAGATTAATATAGAGGATTATAGCTATAGTTTAGGAAAAGCTAGCTTCTAGTATATATTTAAGCTATTATAGTATAACTATTTCTTTATACTTTATCTTTATATTGTAGGAGCTTAATATATGTATTAAGGGCTTTTATTTGCGCTATTAAGTATATCTATATAGTATAGTTAATAAGTTATAGATATTAGAGGCTAACTACTATTCTAATAGCTTACTACTAAGGTTTGAAGTTAGTAAAGTTATGCTAGGATCTAGCTAGGCGTGATTTAGACGCGAAAATGTCTGTTTATATAGAGCTTACCACACAATAACTCATTCCGATATCTGATCGGTCCTACTAGGGATCGTTGGCCCGATTGGGGATCGGGGAAGTATCCAAGTACACGAGCCATCGCGTCGTGCGCAGGCACACGCCATCAATAATCATTATTTCTGTGCACAAAACAACACGCAGCGTCGCATAATCGGCGACTTGATTTACGCGCCATATCTTCGCCATGGCAGGCCAGCCATGGGCGCACGACGTTCACACGGCCTTTCACACCGACTCAGCGTTGGCGACAAGGATCATTGATGCTGCAAATCGATACCCACGAGACTTGCCGACCTTGTTCTGGGACATTGCGAAGCATGTGATAGCTACTTCTACGGGAAGTGGTGGTGGGTGTGCGACGAACTCGAAGAAGCGCAAGCTGGACGAAGCGACTTCATCAAACCACCAGCCGACCGCAAATGGCAACAGTAACCACAGCACGCATATCGCACAGCCTGCGCTGGCCTTCGAATGCAAGAACATCAGCTTTGCAGTGCCGGTGAGGAAGAAGCTGAAGCTACAGATCATCGCCGATCAATCACATCCGAGCAGAAGAGAAGTGCGATTGCTGAACAACACCACAAATGAGGCCGAGTACACTCTTTCGAACTCGCAGATCGATCAGGTATTTTGCCTTCCCGTACCAGAGAAGCAACAACGACAATCGAACTTCGTGATCCTGTCCAAATCAGGCGCGACAAATGCAGATGGCACACCATGCGAGCAGATTGTGTTCACAATGAACGAAACCAAGCCCGATGATGCCATTTCATCAACCCGTGCAAAAGTGGAAGGAGATACATACATCACAGTCACAGACGCTGAGCTCAATGCTCTACTACAACCCTATGGCAAACAAGTCATAAGGCCCACAGAAGCAGAATTCGCAAGCAGCATACCCCAATCCCATCGGAAAGGCGAAAAGGGGTACCATGTCAAAGCACATCGGGGGACGAAAGAGGGTAAGCAAGCACCAACATCACTGCGAAGGGAAAACAAGCATACTGACATGCCCATCTCCCAGGCTACCTCTTCTTCCTCCCTTCTGGAATCCTCTTCGCTTTCAAAAAACCTTTGGCCTTCTTCCCTTTCTCGTCCATCGAATCCATATCCTACACATCCGTCCTCCAACGCACATTCAACCTCGTCATCTCAGCCACCACCACCACAACAACAACAACATCAGAAGAAGTCGAGTTCAGTATGCTAGACCAGGCGGATTTCGCGGGTATAGATGAATATATTAGACGTCATCAATTGAATGATGCGAGCATGGCTGCTGCGAGGAGGGCGAAGGAGTATAATGTGAATAAAGACAAGAAGGAGAAGGAGAAAGTGGAGGAGGATGGTGTGGATGAGGATGGTTTAACGGATTTGCAGAGGGCTGAGCAGGAATTGCAGGATGCCGAGGATGAGGAGGAAGAGGATTATGTGGAGTCTGGTGGGGAGAGTGATGGGGAGGGTGAGGATAGTGAGGAGGAGGAGAAGGAGGAGGAGGAAGAGGGAGAAGACGATGGCGCGGAGGAAGGCGAAGGAAAGGAGATTTGATGTCATGCCCATCCGCCTGCCTGCATCTGTAATCAGAGAATCTGTGGCAGCGAATATATCTCAAGTGGGAAGGAACATGTATCCGGTAGGCCGCGCCGTGGACCGAGATGCATGGCAAATCACACACTAGCGTGCAACCCGTTTAGGAACCAAAAAAGGCGGCCACGACATGCCTCCACTTCACCTGTTGGTCAGTAAGGAGTCCTCTCTCGTCACGAACGCCTGTTCTCCTGATCGGCCTAGGCCCTAATGCTATTCGATCGCTGATTCGCATCTCCTATCCACTCAGAAGGATCACCGTTTGACGTACCGCCCGCCCGCCCGCGCCCGCGCCCGCCTGGCTACGAGCAGAAAGTATACTCTACTATACATCTGTCTCGTTTCACGAAGACACACCTTGCCGTAAATGGCATGCACAGAATTTCCTCCTTCCCGTGTGCTATGCACGATGAATCAGGCCAGCGACCTCTAGAGTCTGAGGAATCCACTTCTAGGCCTGTGTTTGGATTCGGATATCCTTCTTCACGCATCCCGGCCCACCACGCATCGAGCCAGTTCGGGACAACAACACACGGCGCTCCGAACGCTTTGAAAGACTGGGCATCGTTTCTGCTTGCGTGTTCCAAAGCTGCCAACCGTACTCTCAGGGCCTGGTGGCGCCCACGAGGCCCTCATGGCCCTCGTGGCCCTCGTGGCGTGTCCTTAGCGAAAGGTACAGTCCATTTCAGTCAGGCTCGTATCTCCCTATGTCTCTTTTAGGCAGGCTAAATTTCTCACGGAGCTCGACGGCGGCATGGCAGTCTCAACGACACAGCGCATCCAGCATTGCGCATCTTCTCTCGTTCTGTCTATCACGTCCAGGCCCGGCATGTCAATCGTTTAGCATCAGTAGGCTCACAACGACCTTGTCTTTCAAGAGCTTCGTTCATTCTCACTCGTTTCAATTGTATACCGCTGTACGTCGTCGTTGGTGCCAGTTGGCACAGTACATATCATGACGGGTGTTTGGGGATGGATTGTTTTGAGCGTATTTGGTATTCTTTCAGCGACGGCCTACAAGTTTGATCAAGCATACACCGAGGTCAACCTCAACCAGAACCAGACCGCAATCAATCCTCTGGACTTCTGGGGAGAATGGACCGGACACAACTACACTGGCTCGCCAGACAACTGGAGGTTCCCATTCTACACCCTCTTCCTTGACCGTTTCGTCAACGGAGATCCTTACAATGACAACCATAACAACACCGCTTTCGAACGTGTCACCGACTCAAACCAAATGCGACATGGTGGTGACCTCCAAGGTCTTGTCGATACGCTCGACTACATCCAAGGAATGGGAGTCAAGGTCATTGCACTTGATCAACCTGGTGCAGCATATGACTAATGTATTGCAATAGGGCCTGTACATCGCTGGTTCTCCATTCATGAATGCACCATGGCAGTACGACTCCTACTCGCCGCTCGATCTTACCCTCCTTGACCCTCACTTTGGCTCCATCGATATGTGGAGGGTTGCCGTCGATGAGATCCATTCTCGTGGAATGTATGTCGTGCTCGACAATACCTTCGCAACACTTGGCGATCTCATCGGCTTTGAAGGATATCTCAACACGACTGCCCCATTCACACTTCAAGAGCATCGCGTGTTGTGGAAGTCAGACCGTCACTATTGGGACTTTGACATCAGCAATGAATACAAGGAGAATTGCACATATCCTCGCTTCTGGAACGAGACTGGCTTTCCGATCGACCAAGAGATCAAGGATCACATGAAGGGCTGCTACATGTCTGAGTTCGATCAGTATGGTGATACTGAGGCCTTCGGTGTCTACCCTGATTGGCGACGTCAACTGTCGAAATTCGCTTCGGTGCAAGATCGTCTCCGTGAATGGCAACCCTCGGTGAGAGCTAAGCTGGAACACTTCTACTGCATGGCCATCGCCCAGCTTGACATCGATGGCTTTCGATACGACAAGGCTGTCCAGGCCACTGTCGATGCGATGGCAGATATGAGTGCGGCAACCAGAAGATGTGCAAGAAGATATGGCAAGGAAAACTTCTTCTTGCCGGGCGAAGTCACTGGTGGTAATTCATTCGGATCCATCTACATCGGTCGAGGACGACAACCAGACCAGGTGCCGGACAACATCACGCAAGCCGTCCAGCTCACGCGCGACTCGTCCGATGACTACTTTGTCCGTGACAAGGACCAGGTCGCCCTCGATGGCGCGGCCTTCCACTACACTACCTACCGCTCTTTGACCAGATTTCTCGGCATGGACGGTAATCTGGAAGCTGGTTACGATGGACCGCGTAATTGGGTCGATCAGTGGAACACCTTCCTGCTCACCAATGACATGATCAATGCGAACACTGGTGTCTTTGATCCGCGTCACATGTACGGAGTCACCAACCAGGACGTCTTCCGCTGGCCAGCAATCGAGCGCGGTGTTGAGCGTCAACTGCTGGGTCACTTCATTACGATCCTGCTGATGCCTGGCATTCCGAAGCTGTTGTGGGGCGAGGAGCAGACTTTCCATGTATTGGATAGCACGAACGACAACTACATCTTCGGTCGACAGCCCATGTCAACTCAAACCGCGTGGCAGACTCATGGTTGTTATGCTCTCGACTCTAGCCAATACTACCAGATGCCTTGGGACCGAGCGAGGCATGGCTGCAACGATGACTCAGTAAGCGCAGATCATCGCGACCCTTCTGCGCCTGTTCGAAACATCCTCCGCCATTTCTTCCACCTCCGGCAAGCTTTGCCAGTTCTGAATGACGGCTTTTTCCTGCAGCAGCTTTCCAACCAGACATGGGAGGTGTTTTATGCTGGTTCGAGTGGTGTAGCGACAGAGACTGGTCTGTGGAGCGTGCTACGAAACAGCTTGCCAGCGATCCAGAATCTCACCAGCACTCGACACGAAAACGGACCAAGAAACCACACTGAGCCCGCGTCGCCAGTATGGCTGGTATACTCGAATCTGAACGCTAGCCAGATGTATCACTTCGAGTGCCGAAACAATGCGACTGACCTCAACACGACAGCGTTGATTTCGCCGTTCCCCGGAGGCACAACCGTGAAGAACCTGATCTATCCCTACGATGAGCATACTCTCATAAACAGCACTCAGTATCTTGGAATCAGCGGTTCCGACGAACCCAATGGCTGCCTTGACAGGCTCGCTATGAAAGCTTACGATTTCCGAGCATACGTTCCAAAGAGCCAGTGGATTGGTCCAAAGCCAGTGATCACCAAGTTCCTCCCAGGTCATGACGCTCGGTTCCTTTCCAACAACACTGATTCCGCAGGCACCGAGGACATTCAACTAGCACTGGACTTCTCCTCAGACATGGAATGCGACAGTATTACTAACAGCATCAGCTTCAGCTCCAAGACGGAGACTGGTATCTCCCCTTACATTGACCGCGAAAGTGTGAGATGTGCCCACGTAAACAAATCAGCAGACACATCCTGGGTGGCCGAGATGCCTTCCATGTTTTCATGGTCGGCGACGGTCAGGAATGTGTCCAACGGCATTCATCGCATGACCGTAGATCGACCAACCGCGGTTCCCATTCCCGGACAGCGTCACAACGTAATGACCACCGAATCTCGCGACCACTTCTTGTTCCGCGTCGGCCAAGCCAACAACCCCATCGTCTTCACGCGTTCTGCAAACTACTCCACAACTCTTCTCTCCAAAAGTCACCACACCCAAATCACCCTCAACCATTCCGCTGCCGGCGCAGATCTCTACCGATACTCCACCGACTTTGCAGGCTGCTTCTCAGACTGGACCCCATACACAGGAGGCGTAGAAACAGTTTCAGCTCACCCTTGTGCGAATGCAAATGCCAAGAAGTCATGGGACGGCGAGCATGTTCGTGTCGAGTACTTCAGCCGTCTCGCAGGCTCCAGCAGTCACGTCCAGCAGGGAGACATGCACAGCAAACCTCGTCGCTTTCCACACATGTTCCTGAACGGTCCGTACAATGCATACGGCCACGACGCGGGTCTGGACAACAAGATGAAGCTGACGGATGACTATACGTGGGAGTTCAACTGGAATCGTGAGTGGTCTAATAACGGGACCATCGGCCAGATCAATATCTGGGGTATGGGACCCGACGATCAGCGTCTGGTGTTGGGCGATATTGACGGTGACTCGGTACTCGACCAGCTCCCTCCTTCATCGCTCGCCAAGCTAGTCCTTAACGTCACCGCACCACCGCCAAAGCCCTATCTAGCCTGGAAATTCGTCGTCAATGACGGCAACCTGCGCTTTCGCCTTGAGCCTAATGGTTCTATGTGGTGGCAGCTCGCACTGTACGTGATCCTCTGGGCCACACCTCTCGTCACCGCTGCCCTCTCCACCTACGTGTTCGTGGGAAGCTTCTACAAGATCAAGTTCAACAAAATCGGTGTTTCGGAAAAGCTTGGTCTCGTGCGACTCATCCCTGCTCCGCTTCGAAAGTACTTGCCTACTACTGATGAGCGAAAGGGTTTGATCACGAAGCTGTCGATCTTCACGGGAGCTTCGCAGATTTGGTCTCGCAAGGAGGGTGAGGATTTCATGGACCAGCCAGATACTCGTCGCACTGTCCTGATCGCGACCATGGAGTATGATATCGAGGACTGGAACATTAAAATCAAGATCGGAGGGTTGGGTGTCATGGCTCAACTCATGGGTAAAAATCTTGAGCACCAGGACTTGATTTGGGTCGTTCCTTGCGTCGGTGGCATTGAATATCCTGTTGATGAGCTGGCTATGCCGATGACAGTCGCTGTCATGGGCAAGACGTACGATGTCAACGTTCGTAAGTGTGGCATTTCATGTTGTTTTCCCATTTTTTTCCCAATTAGAAAACATAAGCTGATACAAGTTGCAGAATACCACAAGCTTCGCAACATCACCTACGTCCTCCTCGATGCACCAATCTTTCGACAACAAACCAAGACTGAGCCATACCCGGCACGGATGGACGATCTCGACTCTGCGATCTACTATTCGGCGTGGAATCAGTGTATTGCTCAAGCCCTTGTCCGCTTCCCCATCGATTTGTACCACATCAACGACTATCACGGTACTATAGCGCCATTGTACATCTTGCCCAGGACCATTCCAGTCTGTCTTTCGCTCCACAACGCAGAATTCCAGGGTCTTTGGCCGATGCGTACCAGGAAGGAGCGAGATGAGGTCTGCTCCGTCTTCAACTTGCCGCCAAATGTCGTGTCCGAGTACGTGCAATACGGCGAAATCTTCAACTTGCTGCACGCTGGAGCCTCTTATCTGAGGATCCACCAAGAAGGGTAAGCAGTACCATCGTGCATAGCTTGAAGCATGCTGATTCGATTGTCAGGTTCGGAGCGGTCGGTGTCTCAAAGAAATATGGTGCTCGAGCATACACCAGGTATCCCATCTTCTGGGGGTTGAAGGAAGTTCAAGCACTTCAAAACCCAGATCCTTCTGACACTGCAGTCTGGGATAAGAAACTTCCTGACCAGAAAGACATCCACATCGACGAGGAATTTGAGAAGAAGCGTCTCGAAGATCGTGTCCAAGCACAAGAATGGGCTGGTCTCGAGCAGGATCCGAAAGCTGAGCTCTTTGTCTTCGTCGGAAGATGGTCTATGTAAGTTACAAGCGGACGAGATTCAGGTGGCTCGACAAGCACACTGACGATTGTTTCGCAGGCAGAAAGGAATCGATTTGATCGCTGATGCCTTCCCGGCAATTCTCGAATCGCATCCAAACGCCCAGCTGATCACCGTGGGACCTGTGATTGACTTGTATGGCAAATTTGCTGCGCTCAAGTTCGACCGCCTCATGGAGCTTTACCCAACGCGAGTGTGCTCGAAGCCAGTCTTCACAGCGCTGCCTCCATTCATCTTCTCCGGAGCCGAGTTCGCCCTAATCCCATCTCGTGACGAGCCCTTTGGTCTTGTCGCTGTGGAGTTTGGGAGAAAGGGTGCGCTCGGTGTTGGTGCGAGAGTTGGTACGCTGCTCTGCATTTGCGATCCTCCTCACAAGGTTTTGCTGACAACGCCTTGCAGGTGGTTTGGGCCAAATGCCTGGCTGGTGGTACACCGTCGAAAGTACCACCACTGCCCACTTGCTTCATCAATTCAAGGATGCCATTCGTGGAGCGCTGAGCTCGCCTGTCAAGACCAGAGCCATGATGAGAGCCCGGTCAGCCAAGCAGCGTTTCCCAGTCCAGCAATGGGTCGAGGAGCTTGAAGTCTTGCAGTCCACATCCATTCGTACCCATGACAAAGTCGCTGCTGAGAACAATTCCTGGTCTGGCTCCACGATTACTCTGGTGCATCCTCACCCAAGTATTCATCCAACCCTTGGCACTGGAAGACTGACACCCAGAGGCTCGATGTATGGACCTAGCACCCAAGTGTCATGGGACGGTAGCCAAAGCGAGAAGATTGACGACGATGAGATCATCGTTGGTGATCGTGAGCCACTTCCACCAATGGCCACCGAGATCGTTCGGGAGTACAGAGGGTCGACTCATCCTTTCCCAAGTCTGCGCCAGGATGTTGACGACGACAATCGGTCTGAGTGCTCCGTCCATACACCACGGCGCTGCGTTTCGCCCATCCAGCTCGAACAGCGTACAGAGCCCTCATCTCCGGCTCTCTCCAAATCGCCGCACCATTCCAGGACTCGATCAAGCATGGTACTTCCACAGAACCCTAACCTTGCTAGTACATCGAACTTCTCCACTGCTCATACTAGTATCATTCCGCGCACAGCGTCTGGGCTGTCCATGCAGAACATCGTTGGAGAGAAGACGGACTTCAAACTCCAAAAGGTCGATCCTTTCTTCACCGACACCAACGGCCACTTCTACCGAGCTTTCGGTCGCAAACTTGGAACCCTTGATGCCAGCAATTCCGAATCAAGTAATTGTATCGAGGAGTTCCTGGTCAAGTCTGAAAAGGAATGGTTCACTGAATTTCGAAATGCCAAACTCGGTATGCTCAAGCGTGACGGCATCACGACTCGTCCTGGATCAATTGCGCCTTCTGAACCCGCAACCGCCGACAACGCCTCGGGAACGTCGGAGATTCAAGTCACTGACTTTGAGCTCGGTGATGCGTATAAGCCTCCAACTGGTCTGCGGAAATGGATGCAGGTTCGTGTTGGTCCTTGGCCGCTTTATGCCTACTTCATGGCTCTTGGGCAGATCATTGCAGCCAACAGCTACCAAATCACCCTGTTGACAGGCGAGGTGGGTCAGACTGCCACGAAGCTATACGTCGTGGCCTCGATGTACCTGGTCGCTTCCTCGCTGTGGTGGCTCTGCTTCCGCAGATTCGCCTCCTACGTTTCTCTCTCCTTACCTTTCTTCTTCTACGGATCGGCATTCTTCTTCGTCGGCATCGCTCACTTCGCACCAACCATGGATGGCAGAGGCTGGGTCCAGAACTGTGGCACCGGCCTCTACACGCTGGCTTCCGCTTCTGGCGCGCTGTTCTTCGCGCTGAACTTTGGGGACGAAGGCGGCGCTCCGGTCAAGTCCTGGGTCTTTCGAGCCTGCGTCATTCAAGGCTCCCAGCAACTCTACGTCGTCGCACTCTGGTACTGGGGCAGCTTCTTGTCTCGTCAACGAGCGCTAGGCTTCCAAGCAAGCCAAGACTCCGTTGTGGGAACTTGGAAAGTCACTGCCATCACCCTCCCAATCGCGCTGTCCCTCTGGGCCGTCTTCCTCATCATGTGGCTGGGCCTCCCCTCCTACTACCGTCAGGCTCCCGGCAAGATGCCCAGCTTCTACAAATCCATTGCCCGCCGCAAGGTCGTGCTCTGGTTCTTCGTCACCGCCTTGGTACAAAACTTCTTCCTCTCCGCACCTTACGGACGCAACTGGTCCTTCCTCTTCAGCAGCATCCACGCACCGGCCTGGCAGGTCTCGTTGCTTGTCCTGCTCTTCTTCGTATTCATCTGGGCCGGCTTCTGCGGGCTCTTCGCATACTTGTCGAGATCGCACTCGTGGATTCTGCCTTTGTTTGCCATCGGCCTCGGCGCTCCTCGATGGGCGCAGATCTGGTGGGGTACGTCGAACATCGGTCTCTGGCTCCCTTGGGCGCCGGGAAGTGTCGAGACCGGAGCAATTTACATATCTAGCGCCTTGATCTCTCGTTCTCTCTGGCTCTGGCTCGGCGTGCTCGACGCCATTCAAGGCGTCGGTATCGGTATGATCATGCTGGGAACTTTGACTCGCATCCACGTCGCCTTCGCCCTCACCGCCGCTCAGGTCCTCGGTTCCTT
Source organism: Pseudocercospora musae (assembly GCA_001578225.1). Lineage (NCBI taxonomy): Eukaryota > Fungi > Ascomycota > Dothideomycetes > Mycosphaerellales > Mycosphaerellaceae > Pseudocercospora > Pseudocercospora musae. Next base: position 25,509 of record LFZO01000525.1, read on the forward strand.
GGCTACCATGCTCGGACGCGCCGTCGCACCCAATCGACTGGGTCCTGGACCTATCTCGCCAGACATCAGTGGAGGCATTGGCGCTCTTGCGAGTGCCTGGTTTTGGATTGGTTTGATCGCGAATCTGGCGCTCTGTGTCGGATTCTACAAGTTCTATAGAAAAGAACAGCTACAAAAGCCATGAGATCGTATCGTAGTGCAATAGATATTTGTTTATAGAACCTTATAGAACCTTGGATTTACTATAGCTAGCTTTGGGGTTAGGGTTAGGCGGATCGTAGACTCGATTTGAGTACTATATACATCGTTATAGGATTGTATATATAGCGTCGGTAAGTAAATAAATATCTAGCTAATACCTCCTCTACGTAACGCGTTCCTTTATTTTACTTACTACTTTCTATATTACTATATTAGGCTTAGTAATCGTTATTATTACTAGTAATACTAGTATAATATATATCTCTCTTTATTAAATCTATTACTACTACTAGTAGAGAATATACTAGTAGAAAATATCTAGAGTAACTTTATATTTAGAAATAATAATAGTACTATAGATATCTTAGAAAAAATAACGAAATTAATAGTTTTAATAAAAAAACTAGTAATTCTATTTTTTTTAAAGAATATTCTTAATATATTAAAGAGTTCTATATTTTAAAACTATTTTAAAGATTACTATTTCTATATCTTTCCTATATTAATAATCTTAAATACTAGTACTAGTTATAAGAAAGGAATATATAGAAAGTAGTAATATAGATAAATAGTAGTTTTAGTATTTAATAATGTTATTTAGAAAATAAATAGTTTTTAAAATTAAAATAGATACTTTATTCTATAGTACTAAGAGTTAGATAACTTAGAATTATTAGTAAAATATCTCTAAAGTATTCTATAGATATCTAGTAAAAGTCTAAGTAATATAAAAAATAGTTTTCTTATAGTATCTTTCTCTTTTTAATAGTCTATTCTTAAATTATAAATATTTCTTTCTATATTATAAAGCTATATAGATAATATAGAGATATCTCTAGATTATTTCCTAGTAGAACTAACTAATAAGAAATAGTTATAGAAATCTACTATCTTCTTCTTAGTAGAAGAATATAGATAAGCTATTTAATAAAATATTATTAAATAAAAGAGATATATTCTATAAATAGGAAGACTATAGAAGATATAAAACGAGTCTTATAGATATCTAAAACTAAATAAGTCTTAAGAAAGAAGCAAAAAAGCTAAGTAAACTATATTCTAATAATAGCTAGAGAAGTAGAAGAAGAGACCTAAGTAGAATAAAGCTATATTTTAGTAGAAAAGAAAGGCTAAATAAGAAGAAAAGCTATCTAGTCTAAGACTAGTATTATCTAGTAACTAGAATATACTTACCTATCTAGTTAGATATAGAGGTCTTAATTAGTATATATAGCTCTCTTTCTACTAGAAAGAGATATTATTAATCTTTACTTAGTATATATTACTTATTACGTTTTATATATCTCTACTATAGAGCTCTAATTACTATCTACTATCTCTATAGCTACTATAAATAGTTAGTCTATCTAGTATAGCTTTCTCTAGTCTAATAGATTATACTATCTATAGTTCCTTTCTATACTATCTAGCTATTAGATATATATAGAATTTAGTTCTACTTATTAATAGAGCTAAAGGTAGGACTATCTCTTCTTAATTGGATTAGATAGTTAGATTAATAGTAGTCCTTAGATATAGATAAGTATATATAAATAGAAGTTAATAAATAATCTATAGTACTTTCTATAAAGGTATTAAAAAACTAGATCTAACTCCTAGAGTAAGATATAAATACCTATAAGTATAGGAGATATAAGTATACCTCTCTAGAAATAGTAGAGTAATAGTAGTTCTAAGGAAAGATAGAGGAAGGAAGGGATCTAGCCTCTATCCTAAAGCTAGGTAAAGGAATAACTAGTATCTAAACTAGGTTCTAAAGGCCTAAAAGACTAGCCTAACTAGCTAAAAACGAACGGAAATATATAGAAGAATCTCTAAATCCTTATTGATAATATCTAAAAGATACTAGATACTTCCTAGGCTCTAGACTTCCTATTCCTCCTTTCCCTCCTCTAAAGGGCCTAGACCTAACTCCTATACTAACTTATAGATACTAATCCTATTAATATTCTCTAAAGCTATCTATAGAACCTCTAAATTCCCCTAAAGATATTTAAACTAAGAATATAGATCTAGGCTATCTCCTAAGGCTAGCTAGCTATACTAAGTATATAGAGAATTCCTCTAGAAAGTTATATAATTACTATAAGAATAGGATATAAGAAAGAGTAAGAAAAAATAAAAGGCCTTACTAACTAAGAGATATTATAGGAACTTAAAGATCTAGGAATAATAACTATTAAGAAACTTAAGAGTAGTAATCTAAGAATCTTTATAGTATCTAAGCCTACTAAAGAAAAGTTAATAAGCGAACTAGAATAGATCTAAAAGATACTTCCTAGTACTATAGTAGAGGCTCTAATATACTAGATACTAGTCTATAGTTTTAAGACTATAGGATTTAATCCTAAGAATCTAAGCTATATCTATAAGATCTAGGAAGAGAATAGTAGAGTCTATCTAAATCTTATAATATCCTAGATAGCCTAGCTAAAAAGCCTAAAGGCTAGGAAAGGTAAGATATACTCCTCTATTATCCTAAGTATATAGAGCTTAGCTTAAGTAAGAGAAATTATATAGAAAGGCCTAGTACCTTAAGGTATCCTTCTTACTATAGAGGAGTTTAATTCGAAATAGAGACCTATATAGATAGATAGATATTTCATTTGCCTATTGTAGTGCCTTTCGGCCTATGTAGGTCCGTTTCTATGTATTGTTTTAGGTAGGAAACTAACTTGGTTAGTAAAAACCTCCCTCCTATCCTATTTACAAGTGTTGTCCTTCCTCATTTCTTTGCTTTCCTTCCTCTAGGGTGTACTAGTATCATGGTTGTTACTCTCTAACTACCTTGCCTACTACCCTATCCTTCTTTCCCCCTCTTCTTCCCTTCTTCTTATCTACTCCTTAGTTTCCCTTACTAGTGCAAATTGTTATACGAATCCCTATTTAATAATCTACCTTACTATCCTCTTTAGGTCTTCTTTACTTTAGATTAGCTTATCGTATTCCCTTTCTATTGCTTTTAGTCTCTAATTACTTCTACCTTCTAACTATTAAGGATAGACTAGTAGCATATGCTTAGGGTTCTAAGATTGGTAGCTATATTAGCAAGCTCTACTTTCGATTCCTAGGACGTTTCTTCTAAATAAGTAAGATCTAAGTCTAATATGTTTAGATCTAATTTAGATAGCTAGGCTTGCTTCGGCCCTATTTAGGTCCTTATAGAGCTAGTAGTTATATTAACCGAATTTGATTAGTGCCTTTAGGGTTCCTAGTCTAACTTGTGTTTTGTTCCATTCCTACTCCTATAGGTATCTAGCAATTGATTCTACTATGCTTTGTTTCTTTCCCTCTAGCTTGTCTTCCTTTAGCCTTATGTTTAGTCTTCGAAGCTCCTTCTCTAGCATTTCTCTTGTTAGGACTCTATATTGCTCTAGGTCCTTAGCCTTCTAGGGAGTCATTTGTAGTCTGTCTAGCCTCCTAGTCCTAATGTACTAGGCTTTTATCTTGTCTAGTACCTTTTAGATAGTCTATTAGGCTAGGTATTCTATTATCTTTGCTACATATTAGTGTCTTAGTCCCTTAAGGTATTGTTTAACTAGTAGGATCCCTAATTCCATTTCTACTACCCTTATTAGTATAGTTTTGTATGCTTCTAGAATTTTCTTTAGGCTTTGGGTTTGGGATCTACTAATTAGTTACTCAATCCTCTTTAGTATTTTCCCCTAGGCTATCCATATCTATGCTCTATATAGTATTACTAGCTTAATAATTGCTTTGTACATAACTTTAGCTTTCTCGAATGTAGTCCCCTATATAGAGGCTATAAGTCTATTAATGGATTGCATGTTAGTATCTACCCTCTACTTTGCCTTTTTTACTTATAGTCCCTAATTCAGTTTTAGGTCTAGCTAGATCCCTAGTACCCTAAGTTCTACTAATGGTTAGGTTTCAAAGCCTTAGATAGTAATTGATCGCTTTATGTTATAGGCTAATTTAGCCTTACTAAAATAGATAAGCTAGTACTTTTCTAGGGCAAATTTTGCTCCGTACCTCCTTACCTATTTTTTATACTCTTAGTACTTCTCCTCTAGGATCTTGTAGTTAGTTTCTATTGTCTTAGACTAGGCTAGGATGTTTGTGTTATCTACAAACCTTAATGCTAATATATTGTTTAATTCTAGGAGTAGGAGTAGGTCTACTATAAAGATAAGGAAGAGGATTAGGGAAAGTATTAATCCTTAGGGGATTCCCTTTTTAGTTAGTATTAGGTCTAATTTGAATTTGCCTAGGATAAGCTATATTGATCTTTCCCGTAGGAAGGACTAGATGAATTGGACTATCTAGTTTGGTATAGCTTTCTACTTAAGTATATATAGGAGCCTTTCATAGGAGA